>CANXYC010923725.1:0-36721 GCA_948193065.1 Aleurites moluccanus | reverse complement strand
TATATATATATATATATATATATATATATGATTTTATTCATTTTTATTTTGAAAATGGTGATTTTTTTATAAAAGGAGATGTGAGGTTTATACTGTTAGTATTTCAAGGTTCATAACTCTAATATATATTAATGGTGTTTATTAATGTGATATAAATACTCTATATTTTTAATTCTTTAATAAAATAATATATATATGTGAATAAATGAAAATTCATATGGGTAATTAAGATAAAAATTTCAAATTAACATAAATGAAAAAACAAGACTTGAAAGCTTTATATCTTGTTTAGGGATGTCAATGGGGCGGAACCATCCCCATCTTCACCCCCGCCTTAGCGGGGAATCCCCATCTCCGTCCCCGTTTCACATACGGAGATAATTTAGTCCCCATCCCCATCCCCCGCTTAAATTTTATATTATTAAATTTATTTATATTTATAAAATTCATAAATAATAACTAAAAATATAAAAAAAAATTATTTAGAAAATATTAATAAATTCAAACACACAAAACATCAACCAAACATAATATAAATATTTTAATACATAAAAAATATTCAGTAATATTTTTTAATAAAACATTAAAAATTCAGCATATATTAAATTATGAGTACTTAAACAAATTTAATCTAATAAGTGCTTTCAACAAACTCCAACAATCTCATAAGAATTATTTATTGAACAAATTATTCCTTATATATATATATATAAGGAATAATTAAATAAATATAATAATTAACCAAGAATAATAACGGGTCCCCACAGGGACGGGGATGGGGATTCCCACGGGGTGGGGAATATACTCCTCGTCCCCGCTAACGGAGAAAAAATATTTTCCATCCCCGTCCCCATGGGGAGACAAATTGGGGAATCCCCACCCCGTTCGGGGCAAATCCCCACGGAGAACGGAAATTCCCCACCTCATTGCCATCCCTAATCTTGTCTGGATCATCGCTGTTGAAGTTATATCCAACTGGTTCATCTCCAATCGAAGCCCATCCATTGCCTTGAAGTCATTTCTGGTGGTATTTGATATTCACTGAATAGCTCTGAATCAATATTTCTCTAAATTGTTAAGAGGATAAAGGTTGTTTGATAGAAATTCATTTGACTCTTAATAGCTCTGAATTGCTAAGAGCGAAAATTCTGACTAAATGATTAAGTATCCGTTTGTCACAGTTTATGAAAAGGAAAAAACAGTTTTTTTGGATGAGAAGCTGATTTTAGCTCAGTTTATAGTGTTTGGTAAATATCAAAATTAATAAAAATAATTATCTGGATAGCTAAAATTTAACTATTTGAATAAGTTAAAAATTGAAACTTTTCAAGATAGTTGAATTTTAGATTAAACGCGTAGCTGATTTTAAAAAATTAGTGAATAAAAATATCCTTATGAGTTTATAATCAATTTTTATATTGTTTTTTACTAAATACAAATATAGTTAATTGTTTTTTAAATACCATTCTTTAAGAATAAAATTTTTTTTTATATAAAAAATTATTTTAGTCAAACTAGACTTAAGATGGTCTCATCTGAATCGCTTTTTGACTTAATTACTTTTCATCTTAATTTATAATTTCAAAATATCTAGATACGTGTTTCTTAGTACAGAAAAGGGTTAGAACACGTGTTCCATATCCATCTATGTTTGATAAAATAAGTTGGTATATTTATTAATAGAGAAGAGGACTCAGACAGTGTTTCCATTGCTATTAGGGAGTGAATATTTTTATAGAAATATATTTAAAAATATTATAATAAAATATTTGATTTTTGTAGTATATGAATATTTTCATTTAATATTTAAAAAATATTATTGTGAATTGTTTGAGATTTTTGAATTTTTTTTAATGTAAATGTGTTTAAAATTATTATTATAGAATATTTGAGATGTTTATAATATTTGAATGTTTTTATATAAATATATTTAAAAATATTATTGAAAGATTTTTTTTTATTTAAATTGTATTGTTAAAACTATTAAACTATTTTGTTAAAATATTCAAAGATAAAATGATAAACTATACATTATTTAGATGCCAAATAATTTTTTTCAATTCAACTCTAAACCATTCATATTTCTTAATCATTCAAACTTCTTAATCATTATACTCTTAAACATTCAGTTTTATCAAATGTCACCTCTAACTGATTCATCTCCGATCAAACCACAGCCGCTGTAACTATTGCCTTAAGCACTGGAGTTGCCATTACCTCGCCTACACAAACCTCCACCTATCAGATTTCAAGGTTGTGCACGAGTACCCAACATCACTAGCATTGGTCAGTATTGAAATCGACGCAAATTAAAGCCCATATAAGCATGCGAACGTAGTTCGGTTGCGAATTCAAATCGCCATGTCGTCCCATAGCCGCAGGTGAAGCCTGCTCGACATTTACTAGTTCAGATCTCGTCGTCTACTTTGCTGCTCCTTTGTCGGTCTTCTCCTTCACTGCATGCGTTGTTCCTTCACTGGTCTACGTGAGTCCTAATCTATCGTCGTTATTTATTTTTTTTTTTTTTTATGTAATTTAATGTATTTTTTATTGTATAATTAACTTTTTATATAGTCTAAATTTTTTGTTTTTTAATATCATTTCTTGATTTTTTTTTTTTTAATTTGTGACAAAATTCAAGTGGGAGTTTTTATTAAAAAAGAAAAAATTAGGACCCACAACTACCACGTCAATTGAATCTAAAGTTGTTACAACAATACACCAAAAAATGCTAACAGTGCAAATTATAGTCCTCATTTTGTAAAAAAAAATTTCACAAATCCCCAAATGAAAATATTTGAAATTACATGATATTTTTTTTATACTTTTTTCTAAAAATAATGCTTTTGTAGTCATTTTTAGAGTTTAATTATACTTATTATCCCTAAACTTATATCTTAATTCATAAATACCTCTAAACTTCAATTTGTAACAAAAAATCCTCAAATATTTTATAATGACCTGAATTTTTTTTTTTTATGATTTGAAGTGTTATTTTATGAGATAATATTTGTTTTATGAAAATTATTTTTATAAAGCTTTTTTCTTTAAAAAAAAAGTTCCTGGGATTCGAAGTTGGGTCCGGTAGAAAGAAGGATGAGTTTTCTAACCATCAGGCCAACTTCTAATTCTTGTCAAATTAAGGTTTTTTATATATATATATGTGTGTGTGTGTCTCAAAAATAAAATTTAATTATTTTCTATTTTGGTGAACAACGATTGGTTGGTTTTAAAAACCAACCAATCAGCTGTTAGTGGTTGGATCGGTTCGGTTTAGAGAGAGAAACAGAGAGAGAGACAGAGTTTTCGATCAAGATTTCAGTAGAATTTAGTGGTAGTTTCCGGCGATCTTGATATTAATGGAAAGCTCTTTTCATGAGCTTTCATTTGATACCAACCATGGAGGAAATGATTGGAAGACGAAGGAGAAATCAAAGGGAGAAGTTTTTAGCCACTGAAGCTTCTGGGCTTCGATTCCGGCAAACCGTGGCAAGTGGACGGCAGAACTGTGTTCCTGGCGGGGAGACTAGCACGATGGTGTAGGGCTTGACATTTGGGACCACTGACAGCGGCGACAGTAGTTCGTCGGCGGCGGCTCCGGCGACTGAGTTCTAACAGTTTTGTTGGATCTTTTTGGAGTTTCCTAGCCGTCAAATTTCAGGTGCTCCGAAGAGAGCTAGCCGGTTAATGGTTGTCAAGTTATGAGTTGATATATTTAATTTAACTCTGCATATAAGCATAACATGTAAACATTGATGAATGAAATATATGTATATGTATATAAGCTATCATTAATGTATTAGATTTAGTAGCATGATGTATGTTTATGTCATATTATATGATGTTGATGATGAATGACATTGTATGTATGTGTTTACGATGAAAAATAGGGTGATATGGAATCCACCACTAACACATAAAATATCAACGATGTAACATGACACAACATGATTTATGATGATGTTATTACAGTGATTACCTGGTTAGAAAATTGTCTTACTGTGGCCCCTAGGCATGGATAAGAGTATATAAGGATGTCTGGCTAGAGCTAGACTCACCGTGGCCCCATAGTTGGATTTTAAGAGAGTCAAGGGAGGGGGCCGACTCCCCATTTTCTATAAACAAAAACATAGATGTGGTTGGATTCCACGAACATTTTTCATCATGTATGTTATGTATGCTTATGGTTGATTATGTGTAATGTGACATTTCATGAAAATTAATAGTGATCTGCATGTTAAATTAATTTATATAAGCTTATTGAGTCGAACGCTCACCCCTGTTCAAATATAGTTTTCTAGGTTTCGGGTTGAGCTTACAGAGATTAAGTTTTTAAGTTGAGTATTCCTGCTTTCCATTTCTCAGGCAGTGGAATTATTTTGTCTTATTATGTAATTATTTTATGTTCATTGTATTAAAATCTATAGAGCTCCGCATTGTTTTTTTTTTTTTAATGTCAGATTTTTGGTCGTATTTTCATTGAGTGTTTTGTTAAGCAGAAACTTAAATTGATGTTAAGTGCATGATGTCAGCCCTGAGTGGCTAGAAAATGAAGTTAAATTATTGAGTTTCTATGTGACAGGTGGGCTCATAGTCCTTATTTGTGACAATTATAACTGTTATATTATAGTTTTTGTTGTTCAGTGGTAAGTCAAGCTTATTACGGGTTTCGGAAGCCTTATGCTTTCCCATTTTCTAGTGTCGGTCACGTGTCCATTAGGGTCGGGTCGTGACATATTTATTTTATTGCAACGATTATCTTTGATCTCATTTTCCTATCTACACTTCATTGGAAATCCTGCATGGCACTATGATAATGATTTTTAATATTATTTTGTGTTTTACATTGTTTCACTTGGATTCCACGTACCTCCGCAAAACTCCCCATGCACCTTCTCTTATATTCCTTTTTTTTTTCTTCATCTTCTTTTTCAATAGTAGCAATCAAACACCATCGCCATTGAGATCAAATGTTCTCCCATCCTCTACATATAAATTAAGTATAATAATAAACAAATAAACAAATAAAAATACATTTAGTAATCGATCAAAAGAACCTAGAAGATAAAACAAAAATCACAAGAAAAGAATGAGGAGGTAGTGAAGAGAAAGCAAAAAAAAAAAGGAACCAAGCTTCTTCTTGAAAGGTTTCATGTCATTCCCTTTATGTGTTCTTCTTCTTCCCTCAATTTAACCAATAAGTTGGTGATGTTTAGATCAGTCACATGAAAGATTGCAGAACATACAAAAATAAAATCTGAAATTTTTTTACCATCCATGAACCATCTCCCAATTCAAATGCTTTGCTTTTTTAATTCAAAATCCAAAAACCAAAGCCTAGGAAATAAGTCAATTTTATCAAATCTTATGAATAAGAGCATAAAGACCAAACACAATAAAAATCAAATTTCCCCCTTTAACCAAAGAATATAAAACCATACTCTTTATTAACGGCTAATCATTTCCAATTGATTTTTCTAAGAAAAAATCTCAGGTCTCAAATTCAATCCAAATTTTACCAACATAATCCAAATTTCATATTTACAAACAATAATTTTCATTTTGTGCAAACAACATAAACTCATGCCATATTCACACTCATCTTCATCCACAAACCAACATCCAAGAATAAAAAAAGCATCAATGCTACCAATTAGTCGATCCTCATTGGTGGTGGAGGTTGGCACATGCAATAAGAGAGAGAAGCTGGTCGCACCCTCCAAGCTTAGTTTCACTACTAGATAGCATAAGCAACAACATATCGATTGTCGCTGCTGTGAACACTCATTTTTTACACCCCTCGGACTTGTGCCAAGCACTGGAGCCTAAGTCATTCTCGGACGGACTCAAAAGTATCACAAACCGGGTCTGAGCCTTTGCTGCCACCTTGAAGGGGAGGCAATGCGGCCGGCCCCCTTTGGCAGTGCCGCCGTCCTTAAAAGGCAGTGCCGCTGGCCTTAGGGGCTGTGCCGCAGGTCCCCTTTGGCGGTGCCACTGTCCACCGCCCCCTTTTGGAGGTGCCGCTAAACCATTTATGGGCTGCCGCCCCCCCTCTCAGCCTGTGCTGCCAGAGGCCCCGGCGGTGCAACCATCCCCCTTCAGTGGCACCAGCTTGCCTATAAATACTTGACCCCCTCTTTCATATTGAGGGTCCCGAAATCTCTGGAAGTTGATTTTTCCTTCTTAGATTTCTTCTTTTCTCCCTTATATACCTATTTTTCTTATTTTCTTTAATTCTCTTTGAGTTTAAAGAATAACTCTTTAGGACGTGTGGTGCCCATTTTCTTTAGTTCTCTTTGAGCTAAAGAATGACCAAACCCGAGGCGTGTGGAACCTTAAAATTATTTTTAATATAAAATCACTCTATTGGTTTGTTTATTTTCTTTTCGAATTGTCAGATAAAAGACAATCCGACCATTTTCCCGTGCTTCAATCAAGCCAAGGTGGAACTCTGATCCAGGAGAGCAATCAGACCGCCGCCTCCCCAAAAAGTAAGTTAAAAGACAATCCAACCATCTTCCCATACTTTAATCAAGCCAAGATGGAATTCCGATCCGGGCGAGCAATTAGACCGTTGTATCCCCAAAAGGCAAGGGAGAAGATAAAAGACAATCTGACCGTCTTCCCGGGCTTCAATCAATCCAAAGTGGAACTCCAATCCGAAAGGTCAATCCAACCGCCGCTTCCCTAAAGAGCAAGGAAGAAGATAAAAGATAATCTGACTGTCTTCTCGGGCTTCAATCAATCCAAGGTGGAACTCCGATCTGGGTGTGCAATCCGACCGCAGCCTCCCTAAAAAGCAAGGAAGAAGGTATCGTCTCCTAACTCATCTTCTTTACTTTGATAAAGCATCAAAATAAAGAATCAAAACATGATAAATTAGGCATAAAATCAACCCTCCTTCGCAAGAAGGGAAAACTGTGTGGGTTTTGATTCTCATTCAACAGGATACGCAGGCAAGCTATGTAAGAGCTTCGAATCCAAAAATGATCAAAATCATCTATGTTCTATTTATTGCTTTAATTAATTGCTCTGTTGAATGTATTCTTTGGGGAGTATGTGATCAACCTATAACCCACAAGGGTTAGAGTTGATATTCCCTATTTTGGAATTTTTGAATTGTAATAATTTAAATTATCGCTCTCTTAACTGCTTTACTGCTTTATTTACCGTTTTCGTACATTCATTTACTTGCTCATGCATCTATATATCTCATCCTTTAAAACTGCTCATGAAAATATTTTAAATCAAGATTAAAATTAGAAGCCAAATTCAACAGAAAACCTAGTCCCCGAATCCTTTTTGGTTTCAAAAACTAATGCACTTTATTTCCTTTGGGATAAAATTGGAGTCAAAATGGATTTTTACCTTAAATTTTTTCAACAAAAATAACTTAAGGTGACGACTTCAAAACATCAAAATCATTTTCAAAAGACGCTAAGGTCGTCTCCTCTGTGAAAAATCATCCCAAAATGAGCATTCCCAATTCCATTTATTTGGATAGGACCCGGGTGCTCAGGCGAGACCTCACAGCTGCTTCTGGTGCCATTGTCGTTTCGATTATGAGCCTTCAAACTGGTGCTGCCATAATTGATCAAATTGAGTCTCCTAAAGTCGCAACTGTAGAGAGCCACCATCCTAATAGCTTTTAGTTCAAGTCTCCTCTGCTGATTCTTACGTGCCTCTTGCTTCTGCTGTATTAGATCGCCATTAGTCCAATCGGTCAAATCCCTTGCCATTGCTTCTTTTGTGTACTAATTGCTTTTTGTTTTCATCTTTATTTTGCAATAAGAATTTGAAAGTCTTTTATCTCTCAGGGTTTATTGTTAATATTATTGGTTTTTTGTTATTTGCCATGAATGCTTCTTGATGGGTTAGATATGGCAGTGAAATTGTCTGGTTCTCAATAATAGAGCTAATAAACTTGAGATTTAGTCTTGTTTGGCTTGAATAAAAATAAAAGAAAATCTGTGAGAGAAGAAAATGATGTGCCCATAGAGAAAAGATGAAATAAATTAAAAATCTGATATGGCGCTTTAAAAAGCATGAAATAATAATAAAAAATTATTAATAAATTGACACATAGGACTTTCAAAGATGTGAAGGTTGAAAAAGGGGCAAAGAGGCTATTATTATAATAAAATAAATATCTTAAGATTTTTTACTATAAATCGAAGCATATAGACATTTATGCATGGAAATATAAATTTATAGATAATAAGTGTAATTTAATCTTACTTTTAGATAGTCACACTTTTATTACTAGATCATTTTGCAATATAAAAAAAGATTAAATAATAGTATTAAAAATATTATATTTGTTAGAAAAATAAATTATTCTTTATTATTATTTAAAATTTAAAATTTTAAATTGAGTAATTCCTTACCAATAATAAATTTTGAAATAATATAGGTGAGAAATATATTAAATTATATTCCAAGAAACTTTTAGTAAAATATAAAGTTCATAATTTTAAATTTTACCTTGTCCTTAAGAAAAATTAAGAAAGTAAAATAATTACTTTCGTTAGTTTGGTAATCTCACTATTCATTTTCAACAATTTAATATTGACTTGTCAAAGTAAAAGAACACGTGAATTTCAAATTTTTTCTGTTGATTTTTTTTTTTTTAAGTAGGGAAAGGGACATAAATTTCAAATTTAGTCCAACACAAAAATATAAATTATTATTAAACATTATTTCTTAATTAATTTTTATGTTGCAAAAAATAAAGCCATAAAAATGAAATTATTGTTATTTTTTATAATTAATCATTTTTATGGGATTGTGAACTTACATTTTTATCATTAGACACTTAAATTCAATGTATCAATTACAAATCTATTAATTATTAAAAAAAAAGAGAGTGATTAGAGGGGAAACAAGAATACAATTAAAAACATATTGAAAATGTTATTTTAATTATCGACTGGAAAAATATAGATTGATTAAAAGAATTAAATTTATCATAAAAATACATTTATATTTGAGTAAATCACTCCAAAAATATTTAATTTTGGTGCTTTTTATATTACAATTACTTAAGTCTAATTTATTACAAGTAAATGCTTAATTGTCTTTTTCAAAAAGAAGTCATTAAGAGTTTCAGGTTAAAATCATTGAAGTAAATGACGTGGTATGACACGTCATTTTAATCACCCGACTGAATATATCACTTCAGATTTACATTACCCAAGATTTAATGATCGTATTAGAAAAATATTTAAATTTAAGTATTTTGAGGTTATTTACTTGAAAAATTAAAAAAAATAAAATTAAAATAAAATATTTACTATCATCTTCTTACCTACCACCAATAAAGGAACAATGGTGAACCCATTACTGCCGGTGTCTAAGGCTTTTATTATCTGCTTGCTTAACGGCCTTTGACTAAGTCATTACCACCAAAAAAACTACCACTACCGATTGACCATTCCAAAATCCAAGTCATCTCTTATTGTCACCGAGGCTTGAAGCCATTACCGTCCACTAAGACCTTCATCGTTACTTTCAGAAACTGTGGCATTTGGCTAAGCTCTTACCGCCAATCTAGCAAGCCATTTTGCAGCTTACTGTGAACACGTATTTTTGCATCCCAAGCAAATTCGAGACCGTGCCAGAAAGATCGACGTCAACTGGGGTCCGAACTGCCTCTAAAACAGCCAACGGGAACGAAAGCTAGCTAAGAGCCACCATGTGGCAGTGGTGGCACCGCCATGCCTTGCCGATGGTGTCGCCAAGGGAAGCTGGCGACACCGCTATGCTTCGCCGGTGATAGCCCACTAGCAAGGCGAAGGCGACGCCAGCTCTTTACGGAGACGCCACCAGTGAGGACCTGTGGCAGCTTCTTTTTTTGCAGAATCCCACATTGAAAAATCAGACTTTCCACCTAACCATCAGCTATATATATGAGCCTTATTTTTCATTCCAACTTACACTAGAACAGCAAATTTTTCTTGGCCAACTCTCATTTCTCCCTCCCAAATCAATATTCTTTTAACATAAATAGTTCATTTCTCCTTGATCTCGAATTAATTTTTTTAATTTTCTTTCAATTAAAGAAATAAAAGATTTTTCCTAATATGTGGAGCCCTAAATTAATATCTTTTTGAGACAATTTAATATTTTTGAAAAAATTGGCTAATTAATTAAACTTAGACTTAATTAATTAAAAAAATGGACTAAATTTAATTCTCCAAACAAAAAGTGAAACTTCGGTCTGAGAGAATTTTAAGGCGCCCACCGATCAAATCGTGAAGCAAGGTACATTTTCTCTAAACTCATCTCTTTTAATTTATTACATCACTTCTTCTTATATCTTTCTTTAATTTGGTAAAATATCAAATAAAGAACCAAAACATGATAAAAAGATGAAAAAATCATACTTCTGTAGAATCCCATATTGAAAAATCAGACTTCCCCCCTGGCCATCAACTATATATTTGAGTCTCATTTTTCATTCAAACTTACATCAGAATAGTTAAGTCGAATTTTTCTTAACTGACTCTCCTTTATCCCTCCTAAATCAATATTTTTTTTAATATAAGCAGTTCATTTCGAACCAATTCTTTTAATTCTCTTTGAATTAAAGGAATAAAATATTTTTCCTAACATGTGGAGTCCTAAATTAATTTCTTTTTGAGTCAATTTAGTATTTTTAGACAAATTGGCTAATTAATTAAACTTGAACTTAATTAATTAAAAAAATGACTAAATTTAATTTTCCAAACGAAAAGTGAAATTTCGATCCGAGAGAATTTTAAGACATTCACCGTTCAAATTGAGAAGGAAGGTACATTTTCTCTAAACACATCTTTTTTAATTTATTTCATCACTTCTTCTACATTTCTTTAATTTGGTAAAACGTCAAATAAAAAATCAAAACATGATAAAAAGATAAAGGTAAAATGAGACTTTTTCTTAAATAATACCTAATCCCTTTGCAAAAAGGAAAAATTGCGTGAGTTTTAATTCTCATTCAAAGGGATATGTAGGTAGGCTATTTCACAGCATCAAATCCAAAAATACAAAAAACCATTTTTTTTCTCAATTAATTTATTTTATGTTTTATTTTATTTCATTTTTATGTAATTTTGGGAATGTGTGATCAACCTATAAACTATAAGCGCTATAGTTGATATGCTTTATTTTTTGAGTTTTTTTTTAATAATTAATTTAGTTTACTTGCTTTATTTTATTTTATTACTTTATTTAAATTACTTTATTTTTATGTTATATAATTGTTTCATTTTATGCAATTCAATTTATAAAAGCCATTTTATAATTGTTCATAAAAGTACATTTTTTATAAATCATCAATTAAATTAAAAGTCAAGTTTGAGTTACTTAAAATAAAAAATCAAGTCCCCGAGCTCAGTTTTGGTTCGAAGATCTAGTGATTTTATCTTTGTATTTTTAATTGGAGTCAAATTAAGTTTCCTTTAAATTTTCCCATAAAAATTAAGGTGGTTACTCTCAAAATAATTTTTAAAATTAAAGATAAAGAATAATTTGCAAATGTAAAGCAAAAACTGTATTGAGTGCGTGAAAAATCAACCAAATGAGAGCATTCCTATTATTTGAGTGGACTGACCGGTGCTTAGACGAGATCTCACAATTGATAACTCCACTGGGGACATACCTTTTTTCTAAAAAAAATAAGTGGACTATTAATTGGTTTGAAAATATACTTTTTCAAGTAACTCTTATTTGGTTTTTTATTTAATGATTGATTTTCATGCATCACTTGCATAACCAGTTATAAATCAAAACCTTTCGTATAGCGAGTAGCATTGATCCGACAACTCTCTTTGAGTATGTTGGGAGATAGCAAAAACATTCACCCCGCAACGAATCTTCAATCTTTTTGAAGTTTATGTACTATTAGACCCACCTAAAACTTTTTGTTTTACATGTAGTTAGGTATATTACTGCCCTAATGTGTATGTACTATTGGACCTACCTGAAACTTTTTATTTCACATGTGGTTAGGTATATCACTATTTTAATGTGACGGGTACCCTTTATCCAAATCATCTAGCCCTCATATAATGAATATAGATCTTGGAACTTAAGGCCCATGTACCATAATAAATATTGTGGAAACATCTCCATGAAAATACTTTTTTCCTCATGTCATGTTCATACATCTATGCCATATCTATGCATCTATGATAGTTGGACTAAGAATCTGTGAGTCAAAACCCATATACAACAAGAATCCTCTCACACAATAAGCCCAACTAAGATGACCATACTATCTTAGGTTAGGAAGCCTATTTAAACCTTGGTTAAACTAGGCCTAACCCATAGTTTTTATCTTTTGAAGGTAACAATGGCTGACCCAATTTAAAGAACTGGAACTGAACTTGAAACCATGAACACACTCCTTACCACTCTACTCAATAGGCAAGAAGACACTTTCCAAGCAGCCATAAAATCCAACAAAATTGCCTCAATGAAACCATGACCTAACAATGCCAATCCATTCTCCAAGAAGTGAAAGCAATGTTATACTCTCACCTAGTCACTAACCCTTCCAACCCAAAACTCAATGCTTCCATTTCAAACCCCCTATTGTTGATCTGACAAATAATGGGTCAACCCCAATCATCACCCTTACTACTAATCCTCTTTTTCAAGGAGGAGAAGATCATGCTATGTTTGAAACTAATAAGCTCATGGAGAAGTTTGAAGCTATGGAGAGAGTACTTAAGAACATTAAAAAGCATGAGGACTTGATTGATATTCAATCTCTCACACTCTTCCCTAATGTTAGGGTCCTGCCAAAGTTTAAAATACCAAGCATGGATAAGTTTGATGGAACCACCTACCCCAAAACTCACCTTAAAATGTATATAGGGGCAATGAATCGTCTTAGAGTGGACAATGAGCTTCTTTACTCGATTGTTCCAATAATCCCTTACTGGAGCTGCTACAAGGTGGTTTGTTGACTGGGACACCAACTTTATAAAATCATAGGATGACATTTGTAATACATTTGTTAAACAATATCACTATAACATTGAAGTTGACATAACTATGAGGGATCTGAAAACTACAAAGCAATAACAAAGGGAGTCCTTCTCCACTTTTCTGACTAGATGGAGAGTAAAGACTGCTTAATTAATGAACAAACCCACTTAGTAGGAGCCAATTGATATTATTGTTAAGAATCTCCTCCCTGTGTATCAAGCTCATCTCCAGACTCAATACCTTCCAGACTATAAAGCTCTCATTGCTATGGCCTTTAAGATTGAGGATATGATTGGCCACTTAAGGATGAAATTTCAAATCCCTTAAGGTATAGTAAGAACACTAATTACTCTTTCAATTCAAACAACTCCACTAATTACAAAGGTGGAGAAGTGGCTTATTTATCCAATCATCCTCCATGAAACTTAAAAGGAGATTCTTTACTAATTTAGGCATGTGTTTGGGTATGGTATTTAGAAAGGTGAAGTTAGTTACACCATAGAACCTAGGGCACCACCAAAACCCCTTACCCAAGAGTTGGAACATGAATGAATATTGTGAATACCACAAGGGTCTAGGGCACAAAACTGACATGTGCAAGAACTTAAGGCATAAAATCCAAGACTTGGTTAATAGTGGTGATATTCTGCCTCCTGATCCTAAGCCCCACATCACAAGGAATCCACTTCTAAATCATAAAGCCAAGATCAATTGCATCTACTCTTTCTGAGTTAGAATATGATCTTATCTATTTTATTCAATCAAATGAAGAGTATTACTGTATTAGATCTTAATAACTTTATGGATAAAGTTAATGCCATCACCCAAAGTGGATAATTTTATCAACCACTTGCCCAACCAGCTTAAGCAAACCATCCCATCCAACCTATTCCTCCACCTGCTGAAAAATTGAGAGGCAATAATAAGCCTGAGGAAGATGCTATTTTAAAGCAATCGAAAAAGGCTCAAGCAAATATTTCTATTTGGAGCCTAATCCAATCATTTTATCCTCGTCTCTAAGCTCTTTGCAAGGTTTTGAACCAATGTTAAGCTCCCATTGATATCTCGCATGAAACCTTAGTTGCTTCCTTAACAAGCTCAACCAAGGCCACATCTATTACCTTCAGCAACCATGATTTGCCTAATGGAGAATCTAGCTATAACCATACCTTTTACATAACTATCATGACCCGGGGAAAGACAATTCCAATGGTACTAGCTGAAAATGGATCAGCTTTGAATGTCTACCCATTACAAGTAGCTAATTGCTTGGGTTTAGGGGTTGTAAATTTTACACCCTTTGTTCATATTGTGAGGGTATATGACAACAATAAAAGGGAGGTTCTTGGAGTGACAACGTTGGATGTAACAATTAGACCAATGGCTACACCTATTCCCTTTCAAGTCATTGATGTCCTAGCTTGTTTTAACCTCCTTCTTGGAAGGCCATGGATCCACAAGTTCAAAGCTATACTCTCTTCCCTTCATCAAAAGCTCAAATTTGCTTATGAAACTTTTGTGGTTACAATTAAATGAGATATGCATAAGAAAAGTGAGGTCCCTAACTTAGTGCCCATTTTGGAGATTAAGCCTGAACCTGCTAAAATTCCATTGTCGGGTTTCTCCGTTGACACTATTCAATTCATTAAAGGTGATGAAGGCTTAATCTAGAAGACTATGAACCAATTTCATGATGGAGAAAGATTGGGAAGAAAATATGAAATCAACTCTCTTTGAGCAAGTTTCCATGATTGAAGGTGGAGTAGAAGCAGATCCTACAAAGCTTATTCAAACCACTTTTTCCCTACCACAAAATTGGTACTATGAGAAGATAGTACCTTGATGAAACTGAGATAGAGTTTGAGCTGGAGTTCGAGTCTAAACCTAAGTCTAAGTCAATTGAGTTTGAGTTTTCCTTTTCCTGTTCAAAGTTTATAAAAGACCTTCTTGATTTTTTTTTTTTTTTAATTTTGATGTAACCCATGATGATGAAACCTTTTCTCTCAATAAAAGTTTTGCCTTTTCCTTTTATATTCCTTAGTCAGACTTTTCTTTTCATGATTTCAATCAAACTGAGACATTAAAAGAAAATAAAATAAAAAAGAAAAATAAAGAATCAATTAATTTTGGCAAAGAAGGTAATCCAAAACTCATATACATTGTATCTTCATACCATGATAAAGATTCTTTGTCCCAAGAATTTTTGGAATTTATGGACTGTTTTACATGGGTGCCTGAGGATATGACTAGAATTGATCCAAGTATAACAATTCACAAAATTCCAACTTATGAGCATGTAAAGCCCATCAAATAGAAATTGAGAAGATTAAAGGCATAATGGCCATTAAAAATTAAAGAGAAAGTTGCTAAGTTGCTTAATAATAAGTTCATAGAGCCAATTACCTACCTTTTATGATTAGCAGATATAGTCCCAGTACCAAAGAAAGATGGAAATGTGAGGATTTGTGTGGATTATAAAGACTTGAATAAGGCTTGCCAAAGGACAATTTTCCTTTAACACATATTGACCTATTAGTAGACCATATGGTAGGTTCCAAGTTAGTCTCTTTAACTAACTTGTATGTGGGCTATTATTAGATTCAGGTCAATCCCCTGGATAAGAAAAAAATAACTTTCGTCACATAATAGGGCACCTATTGCTACAAAGTCATGCCATTTAGCTTAAAGAATGCTGGGGCAACCTATCAAAGGATGGCAACTACCATTTTTCATTACATGATTCATAAAGAAGTAGAGGTCTATATGGGTGACATGGTAATAAAGTTTGAAACAATGGAAGGGCACCTGAACGCATTAAGGAGGTTCTTTCTTAGACTTAAACAATACAATCTGCAGTTGAGTCCTACAAAATGTCTTTTTGGCTCATCTTCTGGGGTATTTCTAGGATACATGGTTAGTAAAAAGGGGATAGAAATTGACTCATCCAATTCAAAGGCAATTTTGGAAATTCTAGCTCTGAAAATAGAAAATGAGATTAGTGGTTTCTTAGGGCACCTGCAGTACATCAGTCAGTTTATTGCTCAGCTAGTTAACACATGTGGTCCTATCTTTAAGCTATTGAAAAAAAAGAGCTCCTAAACAATGGAATGATTAGTGCTAGCAAGCCTTCATAAAGATTAAAGAATATCAATTGAATCCTCCTGTTTTACAGCCTCTAAGGCTAGGCAAACCCTTGCTCTTATATTTTTCTGTGACTCAATAAATTATGGGTGCAATGCTCGCTCAAAACACAACTGATTCCCATAAAGAAAATGTCATTTATTATCTAAGCAAACATATACTTGTTCATGAACTCAAATACAAACAAAACGAAAAGTTGTGTTTGGCTTCAGTTTGGGTATGCCATAAATTGCAGCATTATTTGAATTCATACACCATGCATGTTATCGCTGAAAAGAGCCCCTTGAAATTTCTTATGGAGAGGCTAGTTCTTGATAGCAAAATGGCATGATGGTTGGCAGTTCTCGCGACATTTGATCTGAAGTATGTCTTGAGAAAGGCAATCAAGGGAAGCATTATATCTAACCAGTTAGCTGCTGCTCCTATGGAAAATAATGACTCTTGTGAACCTAAGTTCCCAGATGAAGATGTTATAGAAACGGAACCAAAAGTGTGGAAAATGTATTTTGATGGTGCAACTAATAGCAAGGGTTTCAAAGCTAGTGTCATTTTGGTAACGCCGTATAGAGATCATTTGCCCATGGCTATCAAACTTGCTTTTGAAGTAACCAATAACAAAGCTGAATATGAGGCATACACATGCGAGTTAGAATGTGCTGTCAGTATGAGGATCGATTATTTGGAAGTATATGGAGATTCCAACTTGACTGTCTCTTAAGCTCTTGGTAAATGGAAGATAAGAGAAGAACGTTTAATGTCTTACTTTCAATGAGTAAATGATCTCACTGAAAACTTTTATAAATTACCTTTTCACTATTTACCTTAAGCTAATAATCAATTTGTCGATGCCTTGGCAACTTTGTCTTCTATGATAGACATGATAGGTACAAAGATAGTCCGATTAGTGGTCAATGAAATATGGTGACAGCCAGGGTATGACACTTTTTTTATGCGAATTCAGTTAACTGATGGTAAACCTTGCTTCTGGGATATATTCAATTTCATAAAAAATGAGCAGTATCCAGAAGGGGCATCAAAATCATACCGAAGCACAATAAGGCAGCTAGCTCGCAACTTCATCCTGAATGGTGATGTACTGTATAAAAGGGCATGGGATAACATTCACCTCATATGTGTGACAGAAGAAAAAGCTCAACAGATAATGAAATGGGTTCATGATGGAGAACAAGGACCACATATGAATGGTTTTGCTTTGGCAAGAAAGATCATGAATCTAGGACACTTTTGGCTAACCATGAATGAAGATTGTGCTAAATATGTAAGAAGATGCCATAAGTGTTAGATTTTTGCCAAGTTACAAAGAAGACCTCCTATTTTGCTACAGCCAATGACAACTCCATAGCCATTTGCAACTTAGGGTATAGACGTCATTAGTCGCATTAGTCTAAAATCCTCAAATGGGTATGAATATATTTTGGTAGCTATTGACTATTTAACAAAGTAGGTGGAAGCAGCCTCCTATCAGGTGTTAAATGAAGAAAAGGTGGCACATTTCATTAAGACCAATATAATATATCAGTATAGGCTACCTTTTGAGATAATAACAGACAATGGCTCGCATTTTTAGAAAGAGGTGGTTAGTTTGCTCAAGAGGGAGAAGACTCAGCATTATAGGTCTTTACATTATTGTCCGCAAATGAATGGTGTAGTTGAAGCAACAAATAAGACTCCTAAGACTATATTACAAAAAATGATTACCAGCCATAGAAATTAGCATGAGCATCTTCCATATGTATTGTGGGAATAGCAGACTTCCATTCATATCCCAACTAGGACAATCCCTTACTCTTTGGTCTACGAAATGGAAACAATCCTTCCAATTGAGATGCAAATCCGATATGCAAAAGTCATGCAAAAAAGTCAACTTGGTGAAGTTGAATGGATCAAAGGATATCATGATTAGTTGAATGCCATAACGAGAAGAGAATGGATGCCTTATATCAGATTGAAGGTTATCAACATAGACTGGCTAGATATTTCAACAAAAAGGTGACTGATAGAGGGTTAAAGAAGGAAACTTGATTTTGAAGGAAATCAAAGCTCTAATTCACGATCTAAGAGGGAAGTTTTGACCTAACTAGGTTGGCCCCTATGTGTTTAAGACGATTCTATTTGGTGGAAGAGTCATACTTATGGATATGAATGGGAATGAATTTTCAAACCTATGGAATTTAGATCAATTAAAAAGATATTTTGTGTAATTTCGATGAGTTTTGCAAAAGAAACTACGAGGACCTGATTCTCCTAAAAAAATATTAAAATGTAAAAGTACTACAGAGATAAGTAGGCAGAGTCCATTTCGGGTATGGTTCAAACTATAATAAAACTATTTTTTGTGCCAAGATTAATTGATTTTTGCTTGCTAAGTTGAAAACCTGATTAGACAGCTTAGGCAAAAATTAGAGCAGCTCGGCGAGTTGAAAATCAAAAAAGGCAACTCGGGCAAAAGTTAGAGCAGTAAAAAAGAGAGAGAGAAAAAATAATATAAAAAAGGGTTAATTACTATTTTCCTCCTGTAAAATGACCCAATACACTAAGTCCTCTTTGACCTGTCAAAAATACACTAACTCCCTCCTAACAAATGTTCCATTATACTAGTATGCCTTTTTGTCTAATTTTATCGTTAGTTAACGCTAAAATAGTTAACAAGGACTGTAAAAAGAAAAGGAAAAAATATGTCAGTTTGATTGTCATTGTTCTGACAAAAATTCAAGAAGGATCCTCTTTTAATGTTTCAAAATGCATAAGTCATAAGTCCTTTTTCATTCAAGTCATAAATAAATTTCCGTCTCACTTTATACAATGATAAAATAAAAAAACTCAAAGTTCAAATAAATGTCAAGAAACAAAAGCAGCAAAGTCAAAACTAGGTCCTAACAATCTGAAATGTGGATGAAAATTGAAAAGAAAATTCTTTAATTTTGAGTCTTCCTTCTTCTACGATGAATGTCCATATCATTGTATGAATCCTCATCATTAGATGGTCCCACAGAATCTTCCCCATCAGATGGTCTTATAACTATCATCTTTGTCTCTCCACCAGCTAGTGTCTTTGCCTCTATGTCAGTCATAGGTATAAGAGTGTCATCGGGCTCCATATCCGCCTCTAGCTCATTTATCAGGGTAACCCTCTTAATTTTCTCAATAGGAGAAACAAAAGTAATGAACCATACATCATAGCCCTCCGGTTTATATGATGAACTTACTAGTATGACATAACGCATAGATGTCCTCCAACCATTCATTATGGCTTGGGCAACAGTATCAGAAATCATAGATGTAGGAAAAATAACCTTATCTGATGGAACACCCTAAGACTAGCCCATTTGTCTCAGAATCTTGATTCCTTAATAAAAGGTGGTCAACCCCATGCCTATCAAGTAAACCATTATGAAGACATAGCTCATGGTGATAAAAGAGCTAATCTCGTACCATGGATAGTACCACAAAAAATTCTTCGGAGCTAACTCCAAAATCCAAGTTGTTCACTCTCTCTGAAAGCTAAAATGAGCCAAAGTCCTACACATTCGGTACCTTGCAGCTAAGTAGGGTAGCCGATCTGGGGGACTCATTACCTGAAGATGATCCTTTAGCCAGACCTAAGTTGTTTTTAAAGCAAAGATAAAAAATGAAGAAAGGAATCTAAGCAGAAAAGAACCAATGAAAAAAAGTTTGTACCTGAAGGATGATTGGCCTTACTAACCATAACCCCTCCACTCTGTAATTAACATCCAAGCTAATATGAGTCTTTGCCAGAATCAGACTCGCAATAGAGCACCCTTGATCCATCTGAGCAACTAACTCCACTATCTATATATCTCCCAAGCCAAGAGAATTGAAAAACAGACATCTGGCTGTTAGACATAAAACCAGAGGCAACATCTTGAATTTTTGTCTTTGAAAATCCTCAAGGTTTCCTAGATCCTGAAATTCCTCAATTACTGCAGCTAGGTTAACCTAATCACCTTGCATTATGAAACTAGTCAAGTCATGACCCAAACCCAATAGCCTTCTAAAGGGAAGAAAATGGTCAACCTTGTACTCCAGGATAACTAAAGTTGCATCTGGATAGCTACCCATAATAACACTAAATTCCTCGAAAAAGGGGCACATCTCCTCCATGCTAGCTTCAAATCGGAAAACATGGTCAATTGGATCTAAAAAATTCAGACATGCATTGATAAAATCCAGTCTACTTTTACTCCTCTCAAGGTCAAAACAGAACTAATTCCATACCTGCCTAAATTGATTCTATCAACCTTGTCTAGATTTTTTGTCATAGGAACATATAGTGGCTAAAATAAGGCTCCATGGGAAGAAAAATTAGCTTTGAAGTGTGGAAAAATAAGAAAAATAGTAAGAAAAATGCTTGAAGGGAAAAGAAGCAAGTCATAGTGAATTTTTTTAGAAAACGGAGTCTTAAATAGCATAAAATTGGTTAAAATAATATTAGAGCACGTACAGTGCTGACAGCGCCACCAACCCTTACCTATAGCGGTACTAGTGAGGCAAGGCGGTAGCTCTTCCATTAGCCAGTGGCAGCATCTTAGCTCACTAGTGGCAATTTCGTTTTTTGAATTTTCAGGCTACTATACTTTAAAGTAGGGTTTCCGGGTTTTGTATTAGCTTGAATAAAATTTTACTCAATCTTGCATTAAAATCGCATAGATATAAGGGTTCACGATAAAAAAAAGAAGAAGCATGCACACATTAAACATCTATAAAATATAAAGCATAGACATCTGATACATGCCAAAAGTTCTGAAAAAGAAGCAGAAAAAAAAGTAGAATGAAAAACAACCTATCAAAAGATGTCAATCTCTCATTCGGTGTCGACGAGCATCCTCTGGCTGAGGGGGCGATCTGTCGCGAATGTCTAACTATGTCATCAAGGAAGTAATGGCTAGTTCTACCCAGCAACCCATCTAATAAGTCCGCTAGATATAGTCATCTGGAACTTGCACCAACAACATAAGTAACATAAGCATCAAAATTTTCAAAGGATCATTTCCAGAGGGAAAAGGATTTAAAACACGTACCACGGCGTTCTCAGGGAAAGCAGGTGCTAAAGGGTGAACCGCCTTCAAAACGTGGTATATCTTTATCTGCCCATTAACTCCAATGTAAGGAATCTCACCACTGAATTCTAGCAATAGGTTAAAGGGAACCTCATTTGTCATGATCCCTGCACTGGAGTTGGGATCTCCAACTGCTGGAGGAGCCATCGTGAATGCCCCTACACTAATACCAATCGAGGGTGTATCAGTCTAAACTCTTAGATCAGCTCTGATAGTAGAAGGACCGGTATCAGAAGAGCATGTCGAAAGCTGGCATGGATCTCTAATTAGGACCATCATACGAGTTTGACAGAACTCAATGTAAGGAATCTCAAGCCTGATATACATATGAATAGGAAGGCCAATATATGCCTCATCTAGAGCATGAATGTCAAAATCCCACCTCATGTCAATCATTGGATTCCCCAAAGTGACCCACTGTCCAATGGTCTAAATCCTAACTCTTTCTTATAGATAATATAGTTTATGGTATGGAGAGCGAATAAGTAGTCAAGTACACGATAGTGTGAAGCATAATTGAAGCATCTCTGTCAATAACTATAATTTGTTTACAAAAGGAGTCATTTAAATCTATAAAAGCAAGTTATGGTCAATATTTCATACAGATTTAAAAAACAACAACAACAACAAAGAGATAGTAAATACCTGGGAAGGGTCAAGACTACTAAAAAAAGCATGGATGGTGCAAAACCTATGTCTCTCTGGCTTTATCCTGTAATCCTTCCATTAGGGAATTCCTTAAGTTTGGGAGCACTCAACACAAGAACAAGTGTAGGGAAATACTAATAAGCCCATAGCTAACAAGTGGCCAAAGAGTTAACAGATATGATAACAAAATTTTGAAGAGCAAGTTCAAAATAGAAATGTACCTCCCAAATAAAGAAAGTCCCTCTAAACGAGGTGAAGACTCCTTGAGATAGATCAAACATCTCCTGGTACATAGTACTTAGGATAGCTCTAGCCCAGTCATATGTCCCAAGTAGAGTTAAAGCCATCAAGCTGGGCAAAATGTTCAAATGAACGGTGTCCCGGCGGGTATGGGTAAAAGTACAACCCTCTAAAGACAACATCATAAGATGGGTAACAGGCTCAGCATTATGAAAAACTCCAACAAAAGGTATCCCTCATATGGCCCTATAACTAAGTACGTGTAACTGAAATGTGTTTATGAGGAGGATCCTGTCCTAAAAGCCTCTCTATATCCTCAAAAGTGAAGGAATCTCGCCAATCAGAACAAAACTCAAGGGGGCGAGACCTAGAGCGGAGTCTGGTCAGCATACATAAGTCTAGAAGGGTTACGATCAACTCACCGCAAGGAAAATGAAAGGTATTTGTGGTATCCCACCACCGCTCTGCCAATACCTTGATCAAGGCAATGTTGCTCTCGGATGGAGGTTTGAGTCTCAGAAAAGATATAAATCCAGTAGTCTCAATCAGTTCCCTCAACCTAGCTGAGCCTATGTTATCAACTATATAAGCAAGGTTCGTCTACCTCCTCGATTTCTAATTGTCATGTGCTAAAAATGATAATTAGCACAAAAAAAGAAAGAAAAGGAAAGCAATGAATTAAAATAATAAGTGCAAATAAGAAAAGAGAGGAAAAGAGAAAGAAAAAATACCTAAATTTTTCTATTTTTTCTTGTCCATGAGACATGTTCATCAAGCTCCTACAACAGATTCTCGGGATTTTCATTTTTTTGCGGAGTCTTATAACTTCGGTGGCCCTAGTTGAAGTAGAGCTAGCTTCAGAAGCCATGGCAAAGGAAAAGAAAAGCTTAGAGAGAGAAATTTAAGAGAGAGAGAGAGTTAGAGCAAATAGAATGAAAAGTGAGGGAGGTCACCCCTATTTATAGATTTTGAGAATCTTGGAAATGACCAGCATTCCTTTGCATCCCGCAAAAGCCCGAAATTGCGATAACAGATTCGTTTCAACTCAGTTCCATTAGAACTGTATGTTTTTTCTCTATTTTTCAAGTTATTATTTGACAAATCAAACAAGGGACACTTTTGAAACATAGAAAATATAAAAAAAAAAATACTGAAAAAAAAAAGCTCAAAGTTGTCAAAACAAATCAGTACATTATCAAATACTTTAAAATGCACTCAGGATGCATTTATTTCACTTCAAGCAGACATAAATCCACCTGGTTCACTACTATCACTTTTATCCTTCAGACATAGGCAAAAAAGATGAGGGCAGCTGTGAACATGTATTTTTGCACTCCAAGCAAACTCCAGACCGTGCCAAATTGATCGGTGTCAATTAGGGTCCAAATCACCTTCAAAACGGTCAACCAGAATAAAAGCCAACTGAGAACTACTACGTGACAGCGGCAGCACTGCCAAGGCAAGCTGGCGACAGCACCATGCTTCGCCGGCGACAGCTTACCTGTAAGACAGCAGTGCCACCATCCCTTGACGGTGGCACCGCCAGATCTTCACGGCAGTGCCTCCAGTAAGTTAAATGAATTAAATGTTCATTGGTTATAATACTACTATTTTAGTTATTGATAAACTGATGTCATGTTAAAGATAAAAAATAAAGATAATATTATCTTTATCCACAAATTAGAGCATCTCTAATGATATTTTTTATTTTAAAAAATGTCTTTTATATAATTAAAGAAAATTTTAATTAATTTTTAAATATAAAATGTACAAGTGTAATTTTTTAAGTCTAATATATTTTTTAAATTTTAAATTTTAAATTTTAAATTTTATTTTTCATAAAACATTAATGATTTTAATTTTTCCTCTCCTTGTAGTAATAAATGAGAGAAGAATTAATAAATAGTATATGTAGAAAGTTATAAAATTGAAAGTAAAGAGTGAAATCAACTCTCTAAATATAAAGAGTTAAATATGCTCCCTATTTTTAATTTAAATAATAAAGAGTCGATTAAAATTTAATTGTTTTTGTATTGACTCTTTAGTCTTTATTATAAAGAATTTATTACATATAAATAGTTCATTGGAAATGATGTTCTTGTAGTTTTTATTTTGGCATAAAAATTAAGAATTTATATTTATTTTATTATTTTATTCTTATTATAAAGATTAATAACATTAATTATTCTATAATAATGTGATTAATTATAAGTATATTCAGGCAAAAGTAACGATGTAATCTCTTGTCTTATCAGCAACATCCTTATATCTATTCCTCTCTTTCTCTTTTTATCTTATTGCCTTTTAACCCCTCCTTCTCCATTATCATTTTTACTTAATGCTGATTACCTGAAAATAATGCAATATTTATTTTGTCTTTGATTGTTTGTTATTATTTTGAATAAAACTTTAATATTAAATTTAGTTTTCTTTATTTATATTTATGTTTATTTTGTTTGTGTGTCTTCTATTTGTGGAAGTTGAACTTATTTTTCTTTATGAAGATTTATTTGTTTCTTTAATATAGAGAAGAGCTTTCGTCTTGTTTTCAACAATCGGACTCATCAAACGACTTGATGTCAATTTCGAGTGGAGCGTGTTTTCCATCGATGTGCCAATTACAGCTGTTGGGCTGAATATTATTGCTCTGATAAGTTGGTCAATGATGTTTAAGGGTAAAACTAATTTTATATTTATCTTAATTATAATTTTTTCAATTATTTTTTTTCGAAATGTATTCTTATTATTCATGAATGAATTTTTTTTTATAAAATAAAAATTATAATTATATTAAAATATATATTTAAAAATACAATAATAAAATTTAAGTTAAAAAGAAAAATAAACTATTTTTAGTAGACATCCTAAAAATAAAAAATATGAACTATTATTTGTGGTGGATAAAACATTATCTAAAAGTAACTAAATTCGAATATCATGACAACAATTTTTTTCCCTAGCTGAATCAGGGGAAAATTAAAAAAGAGAAAAAGAAACAGTAAACATGAATGAAATGTTTTCAACGGTTTGCTGCAAAAATGAAAGATAATACACGTCAATCTCCACAATAATTGCAAAATCTATGAAGAGGCAAAAGACTAGAGCAGGCCATGACAAGACGGTGGCTAGTGGGTGATAATAAACAAGAAGGCCCCATCTGAATCGGACACGCTTATTCATACAAATTTGGATTTGACCTTCAAAATTTGTTTCCCACCAAGAGCCATGTGTCTCTATCTTCAACTGCTTACCGGCGGCTATGGTTACTACAACCTTCAAAAACCAACTTGTAATTATTAAATTCTTTGGTATATTTATATAAATAAATATTTGAAATTATTATGAATTTAAATTTAAAATTTAAATATAAATTTATAATAATTTTAAATAATTATATATCCAAACTTATCCTAATATTTTTTTTTACTGATTTTAAATTACATGTATCATAACATATTTTTTATATCAAAATAATAAATAATGACTCTAATTTGATGGTAAGATTTAAATCAATTAACCAAATCTGTCTTATAATCCATTTGAATCGGCATGTAATCTTAAAATTACTCGATCCAAATAATAAAACTTGAATGATTCAATTTTGTGGTCAAATCTCCCAATCTAATGAAGCGATTTTTAATTTGACCTAATGACTCGACCAATAATCCAATATAAATTAATAAAAATAATTAATTTTATTAAATAATTAATTTTTTTAAAAATTAAATTAAATTTATGATACTTATTATTAAAACTACCTAATACTTATTTATGGTCCAAATTCACCTAATTTTTCAGACTTTCGAACTAACATGCTATAATTTAGAAGTTTGCCCTCTCATTATTTGTTTGTCTTATCTCTCCAATATATATCTAAAGCACTTATTAAGACTTTTTTTTCGCATTTCATGTAGTTTAAGGGAGTTGTGAAGGATGAGTATCTGTCATTGATGTCGATCATAAGGATTGAGGAGCAATTATTGATAATAATTATTTAAATTTCAAATCGCACCTTTAAGGAGCTGTTGGAGTTTTTAAACATCTTTTCTTATACATCATGCATCTCTTCCTTCCAATAACATATCTTTTATCATTAGTAAAATAACTTCTTTATTTTCTTCTTATTTTTTTGCTCTCATTCTTCTTCAACTATTTTCACTTAATGGCTTCTCGTCGTTACAGCTCTGTAACTATTTGCCGCTACTTGGTATGAAATTTATTCCACCTTCATAGAAAGTGATTTTTCTGCCTTTAAAGCAAATTTGGAGGAGAGGTCAAAATTCGCACTAAAAACTCCTTCTCCTAAATGAAGGATTTTCTCGCTCTAGGTTCAACATATCTGGTCGATATTCTTAAGAACAACAAATCTTATATGTTCCTTTACCATCAATTGGAAGTCGGTATGAGGTTTCCCTTTTTCGATTTTTTTTTATTGCTCATATCACTTTCAAATAAATCTCATGATGCTTCATCATAATTCAATCAAGGATATGCGTAGCTTTGAGGTAGTATGCAAACCTTTATACCTAACCCACACTGCTCAAATGTTTCAAGTCTTTTTCAAGTTCATAAGATCCCAAGAAGGGAACATTTGGATTTGCTACGCTAAAGGTCATCGCGACCTTTTTTCAGGCAAAGATAACAAACTTCCTCGCTGGAATAACAAGTACGTGGTGATTAATTGCCTGAGCGACTCTGAGGAGGATGAGGGATTTGTCTTCCTTAGGATTCTCATGACTCCCATCACTAATCTTTCTAACTAGCTAGAAAACATTACGCCAGAGGAGCTCGCCAATATCAAGACTCTTACTAAAGATGATGTTATGTACAATGCCAAGACTATCAACATTGTTTTTTGCTTGAAAGAAGTTATTGGTAAGTTCCGCTCTCATCAACAAAGTTCAACCATTTCGTTGTTTCATTTTGCAAATGTTGGCGATTTGATTCTCATGCTTTATATTTTGATCTATTTTGGAAGTGGAAACCAATGGGGATCCTTACAAAGACATTAAGGAATATACCCTTGATATCGAAGCAAAGACTTATAATTCAGAATCCTTATGCCCTATTTTTAATGACGTGACTGGTGAGGTGAGGCATCATACCGAGGTTAATAAAATGCTTGAAGTCAAACTTACTTTAGAACCCACACGAGGGAAAGATAAAAAGGCCATTTCCTCGAAAAAGATTGTTTATAAAAGAAGACCTCTGGAAAATCTAGCAAGACTTCCTCAAAGGGAATTGCTAGGGCTACCTCCATCAAAACTCAACCACTAGCTATCCAAGAAAAAAAAAAAGAGCTCTCATTTTGTGATACTCTAAAATATGAGGATGAGGTCCCTAAAGAACAACTTGCTCAATGTCCTTGAACTCCTAGAGCTTTTCTTGATGAGAAGGACTCAAAGACCATTATTTCTCCTATAAAAATGAAGAATATGCCACCTTCATCTTTTTAAGCACCTTACTTGCCTCATGTAGTCGAGGAGCCTTCCAATATTAGATTGTCCATGCCTCCATCTTGGATCCCTATTGAGTTCTCATCCCATGCTGAGCTATCTATGCCTTTATCTAGGACTCATACTGAGGTTTCATCCCCAAGCTCAAGGCTCCAACAAGAAGCTCTAGTCACATGTTAAAATTCATCGTGTATGACTATATTGCAACATTGGTAGCAACACTTGTTGTTTTTTAGTGATCATTTCTTTTTCTTATTTATAGAAACACCTTCCATTGCAATTCCTATATAGGAGGTTCGACTGTCTTTGTTTGCAAATGAAATGCATTTTGCTGCATTCATAGATTCCATCGAAGGCGGGCTTGCTCATACCCCTTTATTAGTTGTTCTTGTACATGAAATCCCCTTGAGCCCCAGTCTAATTAGAGCTCGTACCTAGGCTAACATTGAAACTGGGCCCTCGGCTTTTTTACAACTCGAGGCATAGAGGACGAAGATCAATTCTCTTCTGCTTCGAAAAAGAGAGATGGAAAGGAGAAAGCTAGAGATAGACCCCCTAGAATGTATGAGGTTCAAATTCCTTCCTTCTTATACATTAGAGGAGAAAGTTGCTAAGGTCCTGAGGTAGAACTGCGAGACCTAAATTAAAATTATTAATGTTAATAGATTTATTTCCTATTAAAATTTGGAATACTTTACTCACAATATGTATCTAAGTTCTGGTCTTGAAAAAGAAATAAACAATCAGGAAGTAAATATAGCTAAAATAGAAAATTATTTACATAAATTATTAATTCTGAAAGCAACTTTTCTCCTCCTTAAGGAGAACGGAGTCAATGGGCTCCATCCAGCAAGATCTTCATCTACTGTTGCAGGTTTTGCTGCTGGCCCCAATTGATGAGGATTTATTTGCTATCCCAACATGCTAGGGATATTTATATTATTGTTAACCTTGTTCTTGAGTCTTCTACTTAGTGTCAAACTTCTTCTAGAGAGTTATTGTGAAGAGAAGTGCAAAAAGACTATAAGGTAAGAATCCATTCCTCTTACTTTCGTACTTCATGTTCTTATTATATCCTATCTCTCCTTATTATTTTTTATGTCCTTTGTAGAGTATTCAATCCAATTCCGTTATACTTTCCAGGCTTGATGCCTATGATAAGTATTATATGGAAGTTAGGGATGCTGCTTTGGAGAGTCTATCGATAATAAGAAGCCAAGATGTGAGACTGAGAGAATAAGAGCAGTAATTGGAGCAAGAAAGAAAAAATAAAGTCTTACAAGACTCCTTACATCGTATTTGGACTAGATACTTAGAATGGGAAGGGAGATTCATAGGAGTAAAGAGGCCTTTGAGAAATTATAACAGAAATATTTTGTGGCCTAATATTCTCTTTAGCAAGCTTTGGACAACAAGACCAAAGAATGCAAGCAGCATAAGTCTTTTTATTTGACCTAAAAGGGGAAGTGATGAGGTTGACTTAATCGGTGGGCATTATCCAAGATGTCCAAGATGACCTATAAAGTGCTTGAGGTTTTAAAGAGGAGCTTGAACAAGTTCAAAGGGAATTTCATGTCAAAGAGTCAGAACTATCTATCGCTTTGACAAAGTTGAAGAGAGTTGAGCTTCATTATAATAAGGCTGAAGCTAATAGCAAAAAGGTCATATCTGACTTTTTTTGATCAGACAGTTATAGAAGGAGAGTTATTTCAGAGAGTTTCACCATCACTCTTAATTATGACAATAAGAAATTATTAGGTAGGATGGGAGCATGCTCCTTCTACTCACATAAAAGTGAATCCACATGGGTGTGTCTCCACTTTAATCACATTTATATGAGTAAGAGGAGCATACTCTCGTCTACCTAATAATTTCTCATTACAATAAGGCTCTCAATGATGCAGCTATGATTTTTCCTGGTGTACTGGCTTACATTTCCAAAAGGAAAGCTGGTGTTATTCCTCCTCCACCTGATGAGTTTTAATTCGTGATCAGTTTTAATTCTGAGGTTCCTCTTGTAAACACGTGATTTTGCACCCCCAAGCAAACTCCGTCAAATAAGATTGATTAGCAACCGAACGGATATCAAAGTTGACTTTGAATAGAGACAATCCAAAACATGCTAAGTTGATCGACTTTAATTGTAGGTCAAACCAATTCGAATTGGACTAATCAGACTAGATAAGCATCAAAACAAACCTGGTGGCAGCCAACTTTGGCTGCAGTGCCAAGCCCAGCTAGTGGAGCCATCATCCAAGCAACCTTCTGCTGCCAGCCAAGCTTCACTCTATCGCCAAGCTTCAACTTAGGTGCCACCAAACCTAGAACGTGAATCCCATATCGGTTTTCAATCCAAATTTCCCTCAGATGTTTCCCTATAAATACAAGGCTCAATTTCTTTCTCAAAAGACACAGACTCTCTTTGAGTTATACCAAAACAGCTAAGTCGAGTTTTTCTTAGTTGGCTCTCTCTTCTTCCCCCATAATCAACTTTCTTTATTATAAGCGGTTAATCTCTCTTTGATTTCGAATTGGTTTCTCTAACTTTCTTTGAGTAGGAGGAATAGAAGACTTAGAGTGATCTCTTCTTGAGTCAATCTAGAAATGACAATAAGCACGCTGTTATGCTAATCTTACCGAATTCAAAATGGAACTCCAATCCGAGTGAACTCTAAGAAGACATCCTTTGCAAAGTAAGGTATCGTGTTTGTACCTCAAAATTAATTGGTATAAAATCAATTAAAAAAATCACAACATAAAATCAATCTCAAACTAAGGTATCGTGTTCGTACCTCAAAATTAATTGATATAAATCAATTAAAAGAACCACAAAATTAATCTTTTCTTAAAATCGAATAAAACCCCATTAGCAAGAAGGGAGAACTGCATGAGTTTTGATTCCCATTCAACGGGATAAGTAGGCAATATGTTTCATAGTTTCAAATCTAAAAACACCAAAAACTCTCATTTTTCCTATTCTAATATGTTTTAATGATACTTTAGGGAATATGTGGTTAACCTATAATTCCCATTAAGGGTTAGAGTTAACATCTCCTATTATTAGTTTTTTTATGTATTAAACTTTTTTATTTTATGTTTTTTAATTTACATGTTATATTATATGTTTTATCATGCTTTATTCATTTATTATAATTTTTATCTTATAAATTGTTCATAAAATCTAATTTTTATAAATCAATTGTTAAATGGAAAGCCAAAGTTTTGAGTTACTTAAAACCAAAAACCTAGCCCCCGAGCTCAATCCTTGTTTGAAGGTCTAGTGATTTTATCCATGGTTATATTTTGGAGTCAAATTAGGTTTTCTTTCTTTTTTCCTTAAATTGAAGGTGACGACTCTACTAAATTTCAAAACAAAATATTAAAGAATGAGTTTGCAAATGCAATGCAAAAGCTGCACTTTGAGTATGTTGAGGATAGCAAAAGCATCCACCCAACTACAAATCTTTAATCTTTTTAAAGTGTAATAGGCAGTAGTACTATTGGACCCATACGAGGCTCTTTGACTCATATGTGGTTAGGTATATTACTGCCCTAGTGTGACGGGTACTCTTTAAATCAATCTACCTAACCTTCATGTAATGAACTTAGATCTTGGACCTTAAGGCCAGTGAACCATAATATTGTTAAACTGTGATCATGAAACCTTTTCCTCATACCATGGTCATGCATCCATGCCATGCTCATGTACCCATAATAGTTGGACCAAGAACTTTTGAGTCAAACCCATGTATACTAAAAGTCTATTACCCCATGACCCAACTAAGATGACCATATTATCTTATATTAAGAGCCCACTTAAACCTTGGTTAAACCAGACCTAACATATGGTTCTTATCTTTTGAAGGTACCAATGGTTGTCTTACTCGAAACAGAACCTGGAACTAAGTTTGAGACCATGAACACACTCCTTACCAATCTCTTTAAAAGGCAAGAAGCCACTTTCCAAGCAGCCATAGAAGCCCAAAAAAAACTACTTCATTGAGATGAACCTCCAATTCATTGAAAATATGAACCAACAATGCCAATCCATTATTTAAAAGGTGAAAACTATGCTAGACTCACACCTAGCTACCAAGCCATCCAACCCAAAGGCCAATACCTCTACTTCAAAGCTTCCCATAGTTGATCTGATAAATAATGGGTCGACCTTGGGTGTAACTATTACCAATCCTCTCTTCCAAGAAGGAGAATACCAAACTATATCTGAAACCAAGAAACTCATGGAAAAGTTTGAAGCCATGGAAAGAGTTCTCAAAAACATTAAGAGGCATTAGGACTTGATTGATTTTGATTCTCTCACACTTTTTCCCAATGCAAAGGTCCCACCAAAGTTCAAGATGACATCCATGGACAAGTTTGATGGAATCTCTTGCCCCAAGACTCACCTTAAGATGTATGCGAGGGCAATGAATTCTCTTGGAGTGGACAATGAGCTTCTTGCTTAATTGTTCTAACAATCCCTTACCATAGCTGCTATGAGATGGTTTGTTGATCTAGACACCAACTTCAAGAAGTTACGGGATGACATTTGTAATGTTTTTATGAAACAATACCATTACAACATTGAGGCGGACATCCTAAGGAGGGATCTTGAAACCACCAAACAACAATAAAAGGAATATTTTTCCACTTTCCTTACCAGGTGATTGGCAAAAGCTGCCCAAATGATGAATAGACCCACTGAGTAAGAACTGATTGACATCATTATCAAGAACCTCCTCTCAGAATATCAAACCCACCTTCAGATAAATACCTCCTAGATTTCAAAGCTCTCATTGCCACAGCCTCTAAGATTGATGATTTGATCCAAAGTGGATAACTTAAAGATGAAACCACTAACTCTTTAAGGTTTAGAAGGCACACTAACTACTCTCCCAATTCAAACAACTCCACCAATCAGAAAGGTGGGAAAGCAGTTGTCTTATCTAACCATCCTCCCATGAGGCTTGAAAGGAGATCCTTCACTGACTTGGGCGTGCCTTTGAGTATGGTGTTTAAAAAGCCATTGGAATCCAAACTTATCACACACTTAAAGCCAAGGGCACCACATAATCTTATACCTAAAAGTTGGAATATGAGTGAGTATTGTGAATATCACTAAGGCCATAGCACAAAATTGATATGTGCAAGACCTTAACACACAAGATCTAAGATCTGATTGACAGTGAGACATTCTACCTTTAGGGCCTAGGCCAAACATCACAAGTAATCCACTTTCAAACCATCAAGTCCAAATCAATTGCATCCACTCCTTCGAGCTAGAACATGATCCTATCTCTTTGATTCGATCATGCGAAGACTATTGTTATGTGTTAGATCTTAATGACTTTATGGATGAGCTCAATGCCATAACTTGAAGTGGAAGATTCTACCAGCCTCCTGCCCAATCAACCCAAAATTCCCCCTAGTTCAACCCATTCCTCCACCTGCTAAAAAGTTAAAAGGTAGCAATGAGTCAGATAAAGATATTGTGCTAAAGCAATTAAAAAAGACTCAGGAAAATATCTCCATTTAGAGCTTAATCCAATTATCTTACCCTTCTCGCTAAGCTCTTTGTAAGGCTTTGAACCAATGCCAAACTCCTATTGACATCTCGTCTGAAACTCTATTTGCTTTCTTAACCAACTAAAGCAAGGTTGCATCAATCACCTTCAGCAACCATGACTTACCTACTTGAGAGGATAGCCACAATCATGCCTTACATATAACTGTCATGGCTCGAGGAAAGACAATCTTAATAGTTCTAATGGACAACAAGTCAACTTTGAATGTGTGCCCATTAAATGTGTCTAGATATTTTGGTTTAAGGATTGCAGATTTCACACCCTCCGATCAGATTGTGAGGGCATATGATAACATCAAAAGGGAAGTTCTTGGAGTCGCTACCCTTTATATGACCATTGGACCGGTGACTGCACCTATCCCCTTCCAAGTAATTGATGTTTCAGCTTGTTTTACCCTCCTCCTTAGAAGGCCATATATTCACAAATCAAAGCCATACCCTCTTCCCTTCACCAAGCTCAAGTTTCCCTTGGAACTTCTGTGATCACTATCAAATGGGATATGCATGGAAAGAGTGAGGTCCCTAGTTCAGTACCCATCTTAGAGGCTAATAACAAACCCTTTGAAGTTCCATTATCATGATTCTTTTTTTACACTATCCAATTCATCGAATGTGATGGAGGAAAGAAGTTATTTCTTTTTTACTCTAACCCCCCTATGGGAGCATAGTTATGGCTAACATTATGAAAAAAAATGAATTATTTTCCTAGTCTAGGTTTGGGGAAGAATCAACAAGGGATATTATCCTTTAATGACTATCCTATGGCTAATTCATCATTTGGGCTTAGCTAAGAGCCCACCAAAGAGGTTGAGGAACAAATTCAGAAGAGAATTAATCTAAGGGTTGAGGCCAAAAGGAAAGATGAACCATTTGATTGGAAAATACGCCCTTACTTTAAAACTTTAAATGGCTACTTTGTGAAACAGGGGGAAGATTTCCCTTATTGTGATTTTTCTGAACTTTGGTATTGCCCCCTAATCAGGAAACTGACCCCAGGGTTTGAAATTTTCTTTGATGTCAGGTTCAACTTAGAAGAATGTGAGCCAATTTATATGTTGGAGAAAGATTGAGAAGAAAACATGGAAGCTACTCTCTTTGAGCAAGTTTTCATGATTGAGTGTGGAGTAGAAGCAGACCCTACAAAGTTGATCCAGACCCCTCTTTCCCTCACCACAAAATTGGCACTATGAGAAGATAGCCTGCCTTAACAAAGCTGAGCTAGAGTCGTCCAAGTCCAAGTCAGAGTCTTTAGAGTCTGAGTCATTCAAGTCGCTATTTTTCTTTCCTAGTTTTTGAGTCTGTAAAATACCTTTCCAGTCTTTCTTTTTTTACTTTGAATGTAACCCATAATGATGGAGCTTTTTTATCATAATAATATGTTTGCCTTTTCTCTTACTTTCCTTTGTCAGACTTTCAATTTCTTGCATCCAATTAGAATGAGACATTGAAAGAAAAAGAAATAAAAAAGGACAATAAAGAATCAATAAATTTTGACATAGAAATTAATCCAAACGTTGCAATTCAACTTCCATTCATACCCTGACTAGGACAACTCCTTATTCCCTAGTTTATGGGATGAAAGTAGTTCTTCTAATTGAAATGCAAATCCTATCTACCAGGGTTATGAGCGAGAGTTATCTAGATGAAGTTTAATGTATCAGAGGATATTATGATTAGCTGAACGCTATAGATGAGAAAAAGATGGATGCCTTGTATCAGATTCAGGGTTATCAACAGAGACTTGCCAGACATTTCAACAAAAGGGTGAGCGACAAAGGGTTAAAAGAAGAAAATTTGGTCTTGAAGGAAATCAAAGCTCCAGTTCATGATCCAAGGGAAAAATTCCAACCTAACTGGGCTAGTCTGTACATACTCAAGAATATCTTGTCTAGTAGAAGAGTCATACTCATGGACTTGGATGGGAATGAATTCTCAAACCCATGCAATTTATATCAGTTTAAAAGATACTTTGTATGATGAGTTATGTAAATAGAACTACGAGGACCTAATTTTTTCAAAATAGAATTAAAATATAAAAGTGTTACGAAGATACTTAGGCAACCCATTTTGGGTACGGTTCAAAGTATAATAAAATTATCATTTTTTATGCCATAATTAACTGAATCTTGCTCGCTAAGTTGAAAACCTATAAAATCAACTTGGACAAAAATTAGAGCAGCTCGGCGAGTCGAAAATCTGAAAGGACGGCTCGAGCAAAAGTTAGAGTAACAAAAGAATAAAAAGAAAAATAAAAAGAAAAATAAAAAGAAATAAAATAAATATATCATTTTAACTATCATATATGATAAAGTCATAAATCATCATCCTAGTCATTATGGATTCCTGTGTCGTTTCAATCATGCAAGTCAAATTCATGTCTCGTTCATTCCTATTCAAAAATTCATGTTATGAGTCAAAAATCAGCTCCCGTCTCGTTTTATTCAAATCACAAAGTCCAAACCAAATGTCAAAAGTATTCTAGTCAAAATAAAAATCCTATCTAATACTAGGTGGACATAAGCAAAACAAAAAAGAAAAAATCCTAACTTCAAGTCCTTCTCCTCTTAGGATGGATAACTCTTTCATCATCTAAGTCATCTAAGTTGTCATTAGTTGATCCCTTTCCAAATGCTTTATTAGAGGCTCTATCTGCAGTCATCATCTCTATACCTCTAGTGTCAACAGTCTCCTTGTTTGTCTACCGTCTCTATCACTCTAACGGTTGATGTATCTATAACAGTCATAGCACTGTCATCCGTCTATATCCCTGCCTCTAGCTCTTTTATCAAGGTGGATCACCTAATCTTCTTAATAGGTCAAACCAAAGTAATGAGCCAAACATCATACCCCTTCAGCCTATCTAACAAGCCAGCTGGTCTAACAAAACGCATATACCTTTTTTAGCCATTCATTATGGCTCGAGCCACAACAACATTAAACACAAATGTAGAGAAAACAACTTCGTCTAGTGAAATACCCTGTGACTAACCCATTTGCCTCAGAATCTTGGTGCCCTGATAGAAGGTAGTCAACCTTATGCCCATTAAGTACACCATCCTATAGCCGAAACTCATCTTCATGAAAGAAACAATCTCATACCAAGGGTAATACCATAAAATATTGTCCGGATCCAGTTTCAATAGCCAAACAGTCCACTCTTTCTGTGAGTCAAAGCGAATTAGGGTCCAACACATGCAGTACCTAATAGCAGAATAAGGTAACCTATCTCGAGGACCAACTACCTGGAGATGATCCTTTAACTAGACCTAAGTCATCCCAAAACAAAAGTTAGAAACCAAAAGGGTTTAGACAAAAAAGAACTAAACAAAAGAAGAAGAGTTATACCTGAAGAATGACCAAATTCACATACCAGGACCCCTGCACTCTGTAATTAGCATCCAAACTCATGTGAGTCTCAGCCAGGATCAAACTTGTCTTGTAACACCCATTATTTTTCTAAACAATCTTCGTGTATATTTTGGGTATAAATTTATTTTTATTGGCTTAATTAATTAATTTTGAAATAAGTATAAATATTTACTTATTAATTACTTATGATAATGATAGAAAATGAGTAT
>CANXYC010923629.1:0-22713 GCA_948193065.1 Aleurites moluccanus | reverse complement strand
ATATAAAAACTAACTGCATTTTTTTTAAAATATTTTTATCTCTAAATATCGTCTCTTCTTTTATATATATATTCTTACTTTTTTATTTAATTAAAATTAGAATATTGAAAAATATATATGAATAATTTTATATATAATATTCGTATATTATATTTTTATTTATTTATTTTATATATTTTTTAATTTAAAATTAAAATAAATAATATTATTTTTATTTAATTAAAATAATTATTTTTATTTAATTATTTAATTTATTTTCTTATTTTTTGTATATTTGATTAAAACATATTTTTGTATATTAAAATAAAATTATTTTATTTTGTTAAATATGCAAAAAATAATTTTATTTAAATAAATATATAAAAAATAAGAAAATAAATTATTTTTAAAAATTAATTATTTAATTAATTAAAAAGTAATTTATATTAATTTTAAATTAAAAATATAATAAATCAATAAATAAAATTATGTATGAATATTTTACACATAAAATTATTCACATATATTTTTAAATATTCTAATTTTAATTATTAAATAAAAATTAAGAAAATATATATATAAAAAAAAATAAATTGACGATATTTTGATTAAATATATAAAAATAATTTTCAAATTTTATAAAAATAAGAAAATAAATTAAATAATTAAAAAATAATTTTATTTATTTTAATTTTAGAAAGTAAATAGATAAATAAAAATTAATCATTTTAATTTAATAAAAAGTAATTTTAAATTAAAAATGATATTTATTTTAATTTTAATTAAATAAAATAATTAATTTTTATTTAGTTATTAATTTATTTTTTTTTTTATATATTTAATTTAAAAAATATTTTTTTATAAATAAATAAAATTTTAGGAATTAAATAATAATTTATTAATTACTTTTGAATTTGTGCTTTTGTCGCCGCCGCCCCTACCAAATCCAAAACCTCTCCCATTTCCCTTTCCTCTAAATTCTTCTTCTGATTCAACCTCTCTCCCATCTCCCATAAGCCTGGCAAGACAAATTCCAAAATCAGTCGCTCTCCCCTCTCCTTGAGGTTAAGCCGACAACATCAAACCAAACCAATCTGAATTTAAACCGCTTCTATATATATTATAGAGTAGAAAAAGCAGAAAATAGCACACACGCAGGCTGAGTTTGGCTTGATTCAAGAGATCTGAGAAATGACACCTGTCTCAGCTCTCACGCAGAAAATAGCACACACGCAGACTGAGTTTGGATTGATTCAAGTATAAATTGGTATTCTTAGGTGATCAATCTGTGGGCAAAACAAGCATCATTACTTGATTCATGTATGACAAGTTCGATCACACCTACCAGGTAAGAATTTTGATGAAAAACAAGCAAATGAAAAGAACTCAGATCACTATTCTTGCATTTTCTGTTACCTAATTTGCTTATGTTCCTGAGAAATCACTCTAGTTATTGATCTTGTTTATTAAGATTATTGATCTTGAGCTTATTGGGTTGATCAATATTGTTTTTCTTTGCCTAGTTATGTTTGATAAAACCATATTTTAATGGGTTTTGGAGAAAATCTGCAGGAATAAGAGGGAAATGAAAACATTTTGCATTTCTTTTTGTATTTAATGAAAATATGGGTATGAATATTTAACTTTTTAGTAATTTTCCAGGAGTCAATAATTATTCATGAATCTGTTGATTTGGATATGTTAAAACTGCTATAATGAGTTGGAGGAAGAAGAGGGACAGAAGTATTTTAATTAAAATTTAATTTTCAGTGCATTGATTGATGGTAAAGTGAGCAAAAATGATCAAAAGAATTTATTTTTCTAAGAGAATCATAATATAAAAATTATTTAATATAATTTAAAAAAATATAGAAATCTCAAAAATAATTAACTTTTTTATATTTAAATCTGATTGAAGTTGAGAAATAAAAGGTGAGGTACCATAGTTTATTACTTTAACATTGTTCCAATCTCCAATGATGTTATGACATGTTATTTCTATATACTTAATTTCACACAAGTAAATTGAAAATTTTGTATAACTTGATAAATTTGTTGAGATAAAAATGGAAGTCTTTTACAAAAAATATATTTTTTAAAAAATTGAATGGATGAGATCTACTAGAAAAGCGTACTTTATGCGTTGCTCTCACGCCCTCACTCTCGAAACTCCTATCTGTGGTCCGATCAAGATTGTTGAATGGCCTGCGACAGCTCAAATTTTTTTTTCTCCTTGATACATATTAAATCTGTGTTTTTCTCCTCTTTTCTTCCCTTTTGGCTTTGAATTTTTTTTTTCACTTCTGCTCGTATGTTTTCTGTTTGTATGATTTCTGTTTCTCCTTTATGGGACTTTTTGTGCTTTTTTCTCATGGAGTTTTTGATGCTTCAAGTGGAAAATTATTTTGGATCTGTCTTGGTTCAGTCCATATTTTAATTGGCTATTTTTTTTTTGGTCGGCTTACCTCCCATTTATAAAGTAGATTTAATATTTACTGCTTTTACAATTATTTAAGTAAGCTTTAACGCTATTAATTATTAATGTGTTTATATGTTTTTACAATTATTCAAATAAATTTTAATGTTATTAGCTATCAATAAAATTTATTTAAAAGACTTATTCGATGCATAAAATTCATATAGTGTCGCTCTTTTTATTAGTATTTCAAAAAACTGTAACTGTTTTTATCAATTCATGTGATTTATTTTATATGTAAATTTAAATTTATTTTTTATACTCTACTGAAGTGGTGAGGAATCATATTGAAAAAGTACGGTTTTATTTGCTATTTATATTTGTTTTCATGTACTTTTCCTTTCTATTAATATAAATTTTACCTTTTGTTTTCATGACAGATTGAAGTTTTAAAAATCTTTAACGGGTTGGATAGAATTTAGTATTTATTGAATTAAAATTTAGTTCAATCCAAATACTCTCCTATGATAGAATTAACAAAATGACTCCTAACAAAAACAAAAATCATCAAATATTGCATTTCTATTGCCTCACCGGCTTGTGAATATATACAAATGTTATCTGATTCATCACAGGATCAAAGCACCGGTCAGTATCTACACTACGCAATATGATGCAGGGTTTGTTCCAGATTTATAGCCACTCTGAGAGTTCTCTATGCACATCAAAATAGATATTTTCCCCAACTCATAAAATTATGATTATATTGTAAGCCAAAATAAATATAGAAAATACAAATAAATATAGATTAACAAAAAAATATATATATATATATTGTTGACAGAAATAACTAAACAGATTCCCCACCATAATCATCGTGGCTATCTTCATTTTCTCTATTAAACCTAGATTTTGTAGCAGATGACTTTCGTGGAGATATTTTCCCTGCTTGTGATTTCATACTGTGTAAATTGAGGTACGTGTAAACAGACGTACCAGCAATAGCTGTGAATGCACCGAAAATGCTGGCCACTCCTGGATTGGAGCCGAACAGATAATAATTTCCAAGAAGCACAACACATGTTTTGAATTGCCCAAGAACAACATGTGAAATGGCAGACGTTGCCCTGAAAATTCAAGGAACAAAGTGATTGAGGACCACAGGACTCGAGATCGACCAAATTGATACGATGCTTCAAGTCATGCTTTTCGACTATCATTACTTCCTATTACAATTTAAAACAAGTAAAACAGTATTTAATATTAAAAAATCACATGCCAAAAGTTAAGTTCACATTATCATCTGACCCATCTCATCTTATACATTCTGAATATCAAGAGCGAGGAAACACGCTAGCAATTAGCATGGTTACCTTCAAAGGCATGTTTGGTTCGCTCCCAAAATTGGGAATAGAATGCAATTTTCAGGTTTAGATTTCATTTTTTATTCCCTAGTTTCATAAGAAACCCAAAATTTTTATAGTTTTTTTTTTAATGTTTAAATGACTTTAATTCATATTGAAATAATATATATATTTAAGTATAATTCTTAATCTAACCAACAAATTCTATTTAGTCATTTAAAAAATAAACTTAACATAGAATTTTTTGAACTTAGATATTAATTGTTATTTCCATTATAATTCAGATGTAAACCAAACAAGCAGTTAATATGTAAGATGTGAAATAAAATCATATGTTAGATCATGTCATCATGAACAATAGCAACATCATAATGACAACAATCTTCTCATAATGGAGAAATGTTTTCGTGTAACCGTGTATGCACATGTTCCTTGCTACAATTGAGGCGTTAAATTTCTTAAGGAATTCAGAATTCAGATATAGTCATAGGGTAGTTTTGGACAAGAAAATTGATTAAAATCCTAGGTTACAAAAAATGGTGAAGATAATCTTTGCATCTACAACCTTCAAACTGAAGAGGCCAATCAGAGTAGAAGCAACCAACTTTTTGAGGAGAAAATCAAAAGTAAATCATTGGATACATTCCATTCAAGATAATCAGTTCAACTTGACAATTTCAAACAGGGTTGAATACAAAATTAGCAATTTTAGTTATTTTAGATTTGTTTAAAACTCAACACTTTCTTAATTATAAAATCATGACTTTTTCCCCCACTTTAGCCTCTCAAATTTTAAATTAGATTACACTTTAGTCCTTAAACTTTTAAAACCAATTGCATTTATTCCCTAAATTATTAGATATTAATAACACTTTAGTGCCTCAAAATTTCTAAAAAATCTTGTATTTTTCACTGATGGTAGTATAGGGACTAAAATCATTAGTTTTGAAATAGTAGAGACGAAAATGTATATTAAGGCAAACCTTCGAGACCTTTTTGTAGTTTAACCCCCCCTTGAATACCATCAAATTACTTCACTGCTATTCATTGGTAAAACTTACGGAAATTGTTCCAGGCAAGATATTTCTATCAAGGGTATAAATATTTAGTGAAACCAGTTAAACTAAATAATAAAGGCCAAATACATATTTTTCCCCCCAAACTTGTTACAATTGGTCATTTTGCCCCCTGAATTTTAAAAATAACCAATTTAACACTTAAAGTTGGCAAATTGTAACTATTTAATACCTATTTCTCTTGTTTGAGTGCGCGAATCACACAACCCGCTGACGTGGAAAAAACCCTCAATCCACCGACTTTTTTGCTGACATAAATAACTTTTTGACCTAAAAATTCCTACTTTTTGACTTAAAAATCCTAAGAGAAAATCCAAAAGAAATTAAATAAAAAAAGAAAACAAAGGAGTTAGATAATCTCTCTCTCCTCTCAGCATCATCTTCTTCTACCCTCTCCCTTTTATCTCCTATCCATCTTACTGCCTCATCCTCTCTCTCCCTTCCTACAAGATGATATTGTTTCAAAGTCTCCATCCCTCGCTCCTCCTCCTCCTCCTCCATCATCTTATTCTTTGGCTATTTCTAGTATTTTGTCGTTCAATATCCTCCTTGCTGGAGATGTAGCTACTGGTTATGGATTAGGGCTGAGGTTTGGTAAGTCCCTAAATTTGGCTTTGGGGGCGCCGTTACCATGGCAGCTGCTGCTGGTGCCGTTGTCTGTTTATTTATTGGGTTCGATAATCAGCTTACAAGGAGGATATTTACTTGACGCTCTATTTTTGTTTAGCATTGTTGTTTGGATTTGTCTCTCCTCCCATTTTAGTGAAACAGTAAGTATTGAGGGAGAGAGATGATGATAGGATTTTAATAGTGTGAAAATTAAGCCCATCCAGAAAAAATAGCTTTCCTTTAAACAAATATCAAGACAAGCGCAACTGAAGAAAAAGGAACCAAAATTACACAATCTAAAAATTGTAGGAGAAGAAATGGGTGAAAAATCATTAGAATGTACCTCTAATTCCTCTCAAAATGATCCATTTTAATGGGATGAGAAAAGCAAACAGAACTGATACCCAAGGAAAGGAATATATTAAACTTATCATCACTTGCTTGTTTTATGGAGTTTAGAAACTTGATTCACGGTGTTTCAATGAACGATTATTGATGAGCCACTTGGTTTTAGTTGAGAGCAAAATAATTTGTAAATTTTATTAAGTAGTGCAGTAGTTTAAAAAAGACAATTTTTCTTACATAAAGTCAACCCCGATTCCCATTTTGCTATTTTTTTTTTAATTATTTTTAATTAAATATAATATAATTCATAAGACCACCATGATTTGTGAGAGAATCATTTCTGCCCACTCTCAAGTTCTTGCTATGTTCATATTCCTTCGTGTTTTGTTTTTCATTCCAAGAAGGAAAATGGAAAAAAATAAATAGGAAAAGGAAAAAAATAAATAAATAGGAAAAGGGAAAAAAAATAAATAAATAGGAAAAGAGGAAAAAAATATTATTTAAGAGGAAAAAATACCACTGCAACTTTATTTCAGCAACAACGCTCCTTTTATGCGCGTGAATTCACACGCATTGCTAACTAGACAAATAGGTATTAAATAGTTTTAATTTGCCAATTTTAAGTATTAAATTGGTTATTTTTAAAATTCAAGTGGCAAAATGACCAATCGTGACAAGTTTGAGAGAGAAAATATGCATTTGGCTAAAAGAACTTTAACTTCTATATTGCATGCACACACTATTGTTGAACCAATAAGACTCTTTCTCGTTTGAATAATATTTCTTTCTAATTGAATCTTTTAATGATTTAACTCGCTATGATGCGCATAAATTCATGATGCCACAAGACCTTTTGGCAAAAAAATTAGTGTCAAAATATTCATTCGACCATATATATATATGATGTATTTATATACACTTAGTTGTTAGAGTTATTAAATTATAATCAACTTTCAATATTTGTTCGTTTAATGCAAATTGCAATTTTTGCAAAAACAATTTTGCATAGGGACAAGCTTAGTCACATTATGATACAGCAAAACAACTCCATTCCATTAGATGCAATTGCAATCATGATAAATATACATGTTTGACTATATGGGAACCTTGAGGTAGCTTCTTCTCTCTTTTTTTATCGTTTTTATGTTTCAGAAGATTTTATGGAATTAACTTGATAAGGTCTATAATACATTGACGATTTTTAACCATGATCTTTGTTGAACTAAGAGGCTCCCCCAATACAAAGTTTTGATGATATTAAATAATTTGACGTGCTACTAATTATATTTTAATTGTTCATTTAAAGTTGTCAATCTCTAAATATATGATAAAATTTTGCAGCTCTAGTGCTTAAAGGTTCAAAGAAATTTATGGAAGCCGTGAGCTTAATTGTGGATCTTGGAGTGGATAAAGTATTTCTTGTAATTCAATCTCTTGAAATTTGCATTTTGGCTCATTACCTTATTATAGACCTTAGGAATCCCTGATTATATATTTTATGTTTTATTAGGCTCCTAAGAGACCATAAAACAAATTCATTTTAGGAAAAAATTAATTGTGTTTTCAGGAAGCTACCTAGGAGCCTCCTAGGAAGCTTTTTCAAATTCTTGAGGAGCAAAAAACTGGAGTTTGTGGTGCAAAGGGAAAATTTTATTTTTTGGATGCCAAATATGGTTTTCAACTGTAAAAAACCTCCAAGTTGCAACTATGTATTTTTCATGAATTTTCAAATTACAAAAACTAGCTTGAGAAAAACGAATATAATAGCTCTTTTTTTTGTTGTTGAGCAGTAGGAAGTGCATTAAATGCACTTAAATGGATATTTAATCATTAGATGGTATAAATACCATTCTTAAGCAACATTTATGAGGCTACAACTACCTTGATTGAGAATTAATTTGAGCTTTTATGCTTGCCACCTACTTTTTCTCTCTAGAAGCAACTTGAGCGATAGTTTGCAGTTCTTTTGTAATTAAAGATTCAAATTGAGTTATATTTATTGTAAGAGATATAATAGATTTGTAATAGGAATTATACGAGGTTTTTTCTACACTTTGAGTATATTGGCTTATAAGATTGCAAAAATGTTGCAAGGGTTTGGTATTCACCATTGAAGAAGACTAGTAGAGTGAAAGAACTCTTAAGGACTTGAGGAGAGATTGTAGGATTGGTTAAAAGCCAAACTCAAACCTCTATAAATCCTAGTTTATTGCTCCTCTCCTTTTCCTTATTATTTACACTTCAGTGAGTGAGGTATTGCGAGGAAATTATCAAAAATAATAAAGAACCCAATTCAACTCCTTTCGGGGTTGCCACAAGGAACAACAATCTTGTTGGAGTGTTGAGATATTTGTTAGTTATTCTGTATTTTGGAGGGAAAATGAACTTCAATTTTTTGCCAAAAACATTGGTGTTCCACTAGGTTTACTAGAGGGATTAGGTAGAATGTTATGTTTGCTTAGACGTTAGACAAAGTTAGATATGGGCTAGATTAAACAGAAGTAGGTTATGGTTGGGGTGTGGGTTTGATTTAAGACCATTTTTTGTACTTAAACTTCATAGACACTTGACTATTTGAATGCTAACAATGAATGAAAGTTGAAGCCATAATAGATTCATTTACAGAACCTGAACTTGTTTGTGTGTTGATCCTAATAGTTTAGTATTTTGGGGATTTAGGATTTACAAGTAGAAGAATAAGAAGAAATAGAAGAAACAAAAGAAATTCAGTAGAGAATAGAGGTTAGGGAAAGAGAATTTAGAGAGAGAAGAGAGAAATCTAGAAGAGAATAGAAGTTTATTATTAAGCATGAAAAAAGAATACATAAATACTGGTTTGAAGCCTTAATATAGCTTCGAGTGATCAATTATCTACTGGATAGCTTCTGAGTTTAGCTATTCAGTTTATCCATACAACAAACACCTAACTACCAGCATATATTCTCGAATCTGATAAGATGTCAACTGTGTTTAGTTACTAAACATTTGTATTATTTGTAGTTATCATTCAATTAACTACTCAGCACTACAACTTAACTATTAACACTACATTTAACTATTTAACACAAACACAAACCTACTAAACAACATCAAAACTAACAATTACACATTTACCCCTTTTTCCTCTAAACTTTTCCCGGTAATATGTAACAATACCCTCTCTATCAGCTTTTTTTTATTCCCAAGGAAGAGAACAATCTGGAAATTGACTTGTAATGAAAGAGTGATCTTCCAAAATAGTATCCTCCATAGGCAAGTTTCTCCATTTAATTAAACCTTGAAAAACAGGCTTGTTGTCCCTTGAAATAGTCCTTGTATGGAGGACTCTCTCTGGCTCAATCACTGTAGAATCATCCTCCATAGTAGGTAGCTCCTGTAATGGACTAAACTGCTCCCTCGACTTCTTTAAAAGAGAAACATGGAATACTAGATGAATAGAAGTAGTTGCAGGTAAATTCATTTTGTAAGCAACCTTACCAACCCTAGCCATAATTTGAAAAGGACCATAAAATCTAGCAGACTCTCTCAATTCTATGTTTGTCCACTTGCTGCTTCATTCTGTTTTGAGCTAGTGACAAATGCTCCTTTAAAATCTCCAGTAAGTGTTGTCTGTGTTGCAGCATATCTCCTACTGTTGCCACCTTACATGGCTCAAGAGGTAGGACTAGAGAAAAGGTTGGAAGATACCCATATACTGCTTCTAAGGGTGACATTTTAATGGCACTGTGGTAAGAGGAGTTGTACCACCACTGTGCTAAAGGTAACCATTTGCACCATTCTCTTGCAGCACATGAGACATGCACCTCAAGTAGCTTTCCAAACACTGGTTCACTCTCTCAGTCTGCCCATCCGACTATGGGTTTTATGTAGTGCTAAAGTTGAGAGTTGTACCCGATAAACTAAAGAGATCCTTCCAAAAAATGCTAGTGAATATTTTGTCCCTGTCTGTTACTATAGATTGGGCTGCTCCATGTAGTTTAAACACCTCATCTAGGAACAATTTCGCTACTGTGGTGGCAGTATAAAGGTGTGTTAGTGCTAAGAAATGGCCATATTTGGTAAACCTACAAACAACTATCAATATGGTATCCTTGCCCTTTGATTTAGGTAATTGTCCAATGAAATCCATAGATATGTGCTGCAATGCTTGAGAGGGAATAGGTAGTGGCTGTAGTAAACTAAGAGCAGCACAGTGCTCAGGTTTACACCTGGCACAAGTATCACATTTTTTGATCCATTCCTGCACCTCCTTCAACATACTAGGCCAATAAAAATGCTTTTGTAGCCTAGTATATGTGACTTGTATTCTAGAATGCTCTCCAAGTGATTGTTGTGGTAGCTTTGGATCAGTTGCTGCTTTAAGGAAGTAGAATTTCCAATATACAACCTGTCTTTGTACATTAGTAATCCATTTTTAAGTTCAAACCCAGGATGAGCAGCCAATTGCTTGACCATTTCAGAAGCTTTGGAATCCTGTTCATAAGTGTTGCTTATGCTATTCGTCCAAGTAGGCAAAATCTGAGATTGCATAGAACAATTAAGAGGTTGAACTGATGCAAAACAGTTTGTTCTCCTAGATAGAGCATTAGCTACCTTGTTCTCTACTCCTTTCCTATACAAAATCTTGTAATCCAATCCCAGCAGCTTGGAAATACCCTTCTGTTGCAGGTTTGAGAGCAACCTATGCTCCAAAAGATACTTGATGCTTTCATAGTCAGTCTTGATAAAGAACTGACCTTGCTCAAGGTAATGTTTCCACATTGTCACTACATAAGTGATTGCCAGCAATTCTTTCTCATAAACTGATAAAGACTTGCACCTAGGACTAAATGCCTGTGAAATGAAGGGAATGGGGTGTCCTTGTTGTTGCAACACTGCTCCCATTCCCCAATTACTAGCATTTGTCTCCACAGTAAAGGGTATGGTGAAATTAGGTAGAGCTAGGACAGAGGCTAGTGTCATTCTTTGTTTCAGCTCCTCAAAAGCTTATTGTGCCTCTGCATTCCACTTAAACCCCTCCTTTTTAAGTAAATCTATCAAAGGTCTACTAATAATACCATAGTGGTATATAAATTTTCTATAATACCCTATTAAGCCCAAGAAACCCCTTAATTCTTTCACTATGATTGGTGTTGGCCAATCCTACATGGCTTGTATTTTTTTAGGATCAGCAGATACCCCTTGAACAGAGATAATGTCCTAGGTTCTCAACTTGTGACTCAGCAAAGGAGCATTTAGATAACTTAGCAAACAGGTTCCATTTTCTAAGAATTTGTAAAACAATTGACAAATGTTGCAGGTGTTCTAAGTTTGGAAAATGTGGTTCATGAGAGCTTGAAAGGTGGTTGGAGAATTGGCCAAACCAAACGGCATAACAGTAAACTCAAAGTGCCCATGATGTGTCTTAAAAGCAATCTTGTGTATATCCTCTGGTTGCATCCTAATCTGAAGGTAACCAGCTCTCAAATCTAGTTTAGAAAGCAGTTGAGCTTCATGTAATTCATCTAGTAAATCCTCAATGATTGGTATAGGGAATCTATCCTTAACAGTTTGATCATTAAGTCTTCTATAATCCACACAAAACCTCCAGCTGCAATCTTTTTTTTTTTTAACCAGTAATACAGGTGAAGAAAAAGGACTAGTACTAGACTGTATGACTGAACTTTGAAGCATTTCAGTGATTAGTTTCTCTATTTCCTGCTTTTGGAAGTGAGAGTACCTATGGAGTCTAATGTTAAGAGGTTGAGTGTTTGGAATCAATGGTATTGAATGGTTATGATTCCTGAATGGAAATAAAGTCTTAGGTTTAGAAAAAACATCACTGTGATTTTGGAGTAATTGTTCCAAGTCTGTATTGGTTAATGGTTGGACTGAGTATGGGTCAATGTCTTGGTCAATGCTTCTTAAAGTTTCAATGTTACAAATACAAAATAATAGGGTTTGAAAATCCTGCCCTTTCCTCCTCAAAATACTACTGGTATCCTGCCACTTACTCTCTTGAATCATGCCCCTAAAAGTTATATGTTTCCCATTAAAAGAAAATGTTATGCTTGATTTGTCAAAATCAAACAATATAGGATTAAAACTTCTCAACCAATCTACTCCTAAAACCATATCAAAACCTCCAAGTTCTAATAACCTCAAATCAAATGAAAATTTATGAGTTTGCATTTCCCACCTAAAAGCTTAGCAATGATTATAATTAAGTTTTCTCCCATCTGCAATTTTAATGGAGACTGCAAGAATCCTAATAAGCACCAGTTTTAACTCTTTGGCTACTTTTTGATCAATGAAACTGTTGGTACTCCCACTGTCTATCAATATAATCAACTGTCTATCTCTATATCTTCCTTGAATCTTAATTGTTTCAGCTCCCTCACTACCCTCAATAGCATGTATAGAGAGCTCAAATTCTTCCTCTATCAATCCTTCTTCTCCTATGTCCTCACCGTCATTCCTAGCTTTTGTGTCTACTTTTGCTTCAGTGGTTAATGCTGCCAAAGTCTTGGGTTTACAATGATGTCCAGGGAAATATCTATCCCCACATCTGTAACAGGTTCCAGTAGGGTTCCTGGTGGATGAAGGTGGTGGTGGAAAGGTTTTTTGGTTGAAGTTTGTAGGTTTAGGTAAGATTACAGAGGCATTAGTATTGTTATTTGGTGTGTACTGCAGTCTCTATGTAATAGTATCAGGTTTAGGAATATTAATAGGGTTTGGTGGTCTTAGTGGATGTGAAAGATAATAATTTGGCCTACTAATGGGTTACTGGTTGCCTGAGGGTTACTTTTGACTTGGTTAATTGCAGGTCTTTGGAACTAGGAATTTGTTTGATTTGTTTGATGGTATTTAGGGTTCTTGTTCACAATTTTCTCTTGCAGCCTAGCTATCTCCACTGCCTTAGTAATAGAGGCAGGTTTCATCATCCTCACAACCAACCTAATTTCCTCTTTTAATCCTCCCATAAACCCAGACAGAAAATAGGCTTCTTTGAGCTCTGGCATAAACCTCTCAAGTCTAATTCTCATATCTTCAAACCTATCTAAGTACTCTTCTATAGTACCCTCTTGTCTTAATCTCATAAGCTCCTCTATAATATCATCAACTTCTTTTTTCCCAAATCTTTCACACAAATCCCTTGCAAACTCTTCCCAAGTCCCTCTATTCCAATTTTGAAACCAAGAATTTGCTTTACCTACTAAATACAAGCTTGCTAACCCTACCTTGTGTTCCTCATAAATTTGGTAAATATCAAAGTATTTGACACATTTTTTAATCCAAACTCTTGGTTCGTCTCCCTCAAAAGTTAACATTTTTACTTTAGGGCAAAATGAATTTTTACCTCCAAGATTGCTTCTTGTGTTTTCCAACTCAAGTGGGTTTGATAGTGTATGATTTAAAGGAGAGCTTGAAGTTCCTATCCATCCTCCAGGGGGTTTGGGCAATAACCCTTTTTCTCCATTAACAGAGCACCTGTTGATCCTCAGGTCTGGACCATCATTATTACTGACTAGTTCTTTCCCTTTATCCAACAACATCTTGTTCATGAAGGCCCTCATCTCTTTAAATACTTGATTACGTTTATTATTGTTCATTCTCAATTCTTCCAGTACTTCATTGTTTTTGTTGCTGCTCATTTTAACTTATTCTTTAAACTCTTTAATCTCTACCATGTTCTTTAGGGTTAACTCATGTAATGCTCGAAATTGTTCCTCTAACTCAACAGTTCGTACTCCATCATTACTGTTTATTATATACTTAGTCATCGTAACACTGCTTCAAGATAGAAGAAACTCGTAGTAATTCTCCCTCTCGTAGTAGCTCGGATACCAAATGTTAGGATTGTTGATCCTAACAGTTTAGTATTTTGGGATTTAGGGTTTACAAGTAGAAGAATGAGAAGAAATAGAAGAAACAAAAGAAATTCAGTAGAGAATAGAGGTTAGGGAAAGATAATTTAGAGATAAAAGAGAGAAATGTAGAAGAGAATAGAAGTTTATTATTAAGCATGAAAAAAGAATACAGAAATACTAGTCTGAAGCCTTAATATAGCTTTGAGTTATCAGTTATCTACTGGATAGCTTCTGAGTTGAGCTAAGCAGTTTATCCATACAACAAACCCCTAACTACCACCCTATATTCTCGGATCTGATCAAATGCCAGTTGTATTTAGCTACTGAACATTTGTATTCTTTGTACTTATCACTCAATTAACTACTCAACACTACAACTTAACTATTAACACTACATTTAACCAATGTTTTCAAAACCAAATCAGTTAAAGAACCGATAAAGACAAAAAGTCGGAGGTTCAACCGGGATCGAACAAGTTAAACTGGGAAAAAATCGATATACATATATATGTATATATAATTTGACATTTATTATATATATGATAAAAATAAATATAATTTAATATTTATTATTTTTTATCAAAATTAAAAAAATCTGACCCGCTCGAACATGAAAAATCAGTTCGATTTGACTGGTTCACCGATTTTTGAGGGAGAAGTTTTTGGAGGCTGACCAGACCCGTCCTTGGTTCGATTCCTGATTTTTCCAATTCAACTGATTTTTTCGGTTCAACCAGCCTGTCCAGTCCAATTTTGACAACCATGCATTTAACTATTTAACATAGTCACAAACCTACTAAACAACATCGAAACTAACAATTACATATTTAACCCTTTCTTCCTCTAAACTTTTTCCTATAATATGTAGCACCCTCCCAAACTCAACATGGTATCAAAGCATTCATCTTAAGGGGCAAGTGTCAATATTTTGGAGTTCGTATGAGAGCTTTACATGATCTTTAAGGATTCATGAGTGAAAGGAAAACAAGTGTTGTGATAAAGAAGTCTTTTTATATTAAATACTTTTTTTTGAAAACGAAGAAAAAGAAAAATAAATATGCAGATTTTTAGTTTTTTCTTTCTATTTCTAGCTATTTATTTATTTTCTCTCTTCCCTCTTCTTTCACTTCAAATGGTTAAATTTTCATATTTTTTGTGCAAGATGAAGCATGGCTTTATAAAATCTGTTTCTCGTTGCAAATTCCACCCACATTCAAGAGTATGAAGTATGTTTTTTGGTATATGAAAGTAAAAAAGTCTTTCAAGGACCATCACGTATAAACTAAAAAGGGATGAGAACCTAGGTAGGTCCTAAACAAAAAAACAAAAAAAAAACTTGTTTAAGAGGACCATAGCATGTCAAATAAAAAAACTGCAAAAATCAATAATGGATGGAAGCATGTTCAGAAACAATCAAAAGAAAATTGATGTTGACTGCTATGAGCTTTTTTTTTATTTTAAAGAAGAAGAAGAAGAAGAAACAGCATAAAGAAGTTGAAGAATTTCATGAAACTTTGGAAACTCCCAAGGAAAAGTTGGTCTAAAGTCCAACTAAAAAAGATCTACAACTAAAAAAAAATATCTGCATAAATTTTTGGTGAGAAGGGCACAAGAAATTCCAGCTAAGGACGGATGCTAAAAGAAGAGGTTAGCAGAAAATAAAATTAAAATAGATGATTCTATGAAAGCACAAGTTGAAGTCATCCAAAAAATATCTCAAGCATAACTGTTGAAGTGCTAAGATTTTTGTTAGATACTCTTTAGGTATTTACGTTTTGGAGGAAAATTGAACTTCAAACTTTTGACAAAGATCTTGTTCCAACAAATTTGTTAATGGGATTAATTAGAAAGTTATGTTTGCTTGTAAGTTACGTAAAGTTAAGCATAAGATAAATTAACCAAAGCAAGTTATGGTTGGGGTATGGGTATGATTTCCGACAATTCTTTTGTACTTCAACTATGTGTACAGTCAACTATTTAAAGGTTATAACAATAAATGATAGTTGAAACCATAAGAGGTTCATTTACAGAATATGAGAGTATGTGTGTGTCTTGTGTTTGAGTGTTTTACAATCCCCAACAAATGGTATCAGAACTTTCAATTTAAGAGTCTCGTGTCTATATTTTTGAGTTTTTATGAGAGCTTTAGATGATATTTAAAGGTTCGCGAGTGAAAGGAAAAGAATTGTGAGAAAGGAAGCTTCTTTGTATTGAACACTTTATTCTGAAAATGAAGATAGAGAAAAAGAAATCTGCAGTTTTTTGTTCATTCTTTCTATTTCTAGTTCTTGATTTATTTTCTCTCTTCCCTCCTTTGTCACTCCAAATGGTTAGATTTTCACATCTTTGGTTACAAATGGAGCGTAGCTTCATTAAGTTTGGTTCTTGTTGCAAATTCCACTCATTTTCTAAAGTAAGAACTGAGAAGTAGTTTGTTTGTGCTAGAATAATAGGGAGTGATTATGCTAACAATTAGGGATTGTGTTTGAATAATTGTAGGCATATAATCTGTGATTATATTTCCTTGTATCTGTTTTCTTATTTAACCCAATTTATGTGTATATAACACTGACCTAACTTGAAGGAAGAATCAAGCACGTTAAAAACTTCAATCATCTTTTCCATCTTCTTTCTTCTATTCTCTATTTTCTCATGGTATTAGAGCCTACAAAGGTTTGATTTTCTATTTCTCTCCAAAACCCAGAATTTCTTCTTTGTTTTTCGCCATCTAGACAGAATCATCTATGTTCTTCGAAACCTAAACTTCCCGATTTCATATTTCTTGAAAACCCAGTATTTAAACTACATATTTATCTTCACCAACCCAAAAACAATAACCCGTTCTTTGTTTACCTAAAACCCAGCATACAGAGCAAGTTTTTGTCCTCACCGCCACTTCTATTAGACTCGCCATTTGCCGGCGACCATAGAACCAGGAGATCGTTGCCGAAATCCTCGCCATCGACGTCCACGCAGCAACACCGATAGCCACCCTCCAGTACACACACCGGCGCATGAGAGAGAGTCCGGTGGTCTCTAGCTCACGTTTTTCTTCCTCTCGGCGTCGATCAATCACGGGGGGCATAACCCAGTGCTCAGAATCTTTTTCCGATCAGGTCCTAGTTGGTTTTCGGTCTGACCAGTGGTTTTTCAGTCTGACTAGTGATTTTCTAATTCTTTTGTGCTATTTCCAGTCTCACACTAATGGCTGCTACTGGAAAATCTTCAAACTCAGGTGCTAAACCCCTTTTCTCTTCTATTGTTAATTCCCCAACTATTACTACTGTAAAATTGCAAGGTAGTAGCAACTATGTGTCATGGTCAGCATCAGTATAATTATGGTTTATGAGTCAAGAATATAATGACCACTTAATTAAAAATGCTACTGATATAGATACAAAAGACAAAGTCACCTGAATTAAAATTAATGCACAGTTGTGTAGTTTATTATGGCATTCCCTTGACCCAAAACTGCTTACCTTATTTCAATCTTGTAAAACCTGTTGCAAAGTCTAGACTAAAGTCCTACGTTGTATACTAATGATATACAGCGAATATATGAAGTTGTGTCCAATCTTGTTCACCTACAACAAAATCATCAAGACATGACTAGTTACCTACGACAGGTTGAAACCTTAAAGGACGAATTTGACTCTATTATGCTCATATCTGATGATGTTGCTAAATAGGAAAAACAAAGGAATAAATTCTTTATGATCTTAGTTTTAATTGGATTACGATCAGATCTTGGACCTATACGAGATCAAAATTTTGACAAATCTAAATATTCCTACCTTGGAAGATGTATGTGCACGTTTATTACGCATCTCTGTTTCTGACACTAATAAAGTTGAGTCATCACTAGCTAAAGTTGGTTTGAAGTCTACCCACAAAAAAAAAAAATTACATAACGTTTGGAGAGAATTGCTTTAGAAATTTCAGCTAAGGATAGATGCTCCAATAAAAGGCAAGCAAAGAATTAAATGAAGTTAGATGATGCTATGAAAGCACAAGAGGAAGTTGTCCAACAAAAATTTCAAGGTCTGTTGGAATGCTAGGATTTTTGTGGGATACTCTTTAATTATTTTCCATTATGGAGGGAAATTAAACTTCAAAATTCTATGAAGACTTCGTTGTTCTAGCAATAGGCTTAGGTAAAAAGTTACATGTTCTTGTAAGTGAGATAAAATTAAGCGTGGATTAGATTAACCAAAAGCAGGTATGATTGGAGTATGGGTCCGATTTAAGACCATTCTTTTGTACTTAAACTATGTAGACAGTCAACAATTCAAAGGTTAGAACAATGAATGAAAGTTGAAGACGTAAGAGGTTCATTTACAGAACCTAAGTTTTTGTGTGTGTTTTGAGTTTGAGAGTTCTGCCCTCCCAAACTCAATAGATGTTCATGGTGGTTCTCATCCTTAGTGATTCTTACATTGCAAAAAAATGTTAATCCTGAAGCTTTTAATTGAAGTGGCAAGAACAAGGTTTGAAATAATGGAATTGGAACCAATAATGGAAATGAAAATCATGTAACAAGATTGGTTTGAATTGTTCAAAATCTGTTGCCGGCATCAAGAATTTTTTAAATTCATTAGCAAAATCACTCCAATCAACAACAAATCATAATTTAATAAAATATTAGTTAAAAAATAGTTTAATAAAATTTAAAAGATATTAAGTTACTAATTATTTCTCATGTTTTGTCTACCATTTCTTCATAATTGGTAAGTAACCTGTAGAGAAACGGGGAATAAGGTAGCTAAAATTCAATTACAAATTGGCTAATACGTTTTAAAATGGTTGTTATATTAAATAGTAGGCACGAACCAAAGGTTTCTCGTTTGTGCAGTGGCAAATGAAGAATAATGTTTCTCGTTTGTGCAGTGGCAAATGAAGAATAATGTTGGTTGTTCTATACCACATCAAGTCGCCTCTCTTGTTAGATTTTTCAATTGATAATGTAATATAATAAGTTTAAAATCCAATTTGACCTTTTTACCCTTCTAATTACTACAAAAATAATATTCTTTCATTTTCAATTTTGACTTCGAGTACAATTGAAGCTATATTTCAAATTAGGATAAAATTGACATTAAAAAAAAAAAAAGTTTACATACATTGAGAAAGGACAAAAAAATAGCGTAAATTTGCCTATTTGGCACAGAAGCGAGGCACTGTCATTCTACGAAAAGGAGTTGATGGCCATCACATTTGCAGTCAGCAAATGGAGGCATTACCTGGAGCAAGGTCAGTTTTTTATCAAAACTGACTATGAAAGTATCTAATACCTGCTTGAACAAAGGCTGCATACAAACCTGCAACAAAAAGGGATTTCTAAACTCTTAGGGCTGGATTATAAAATCCTATACAAAAGAGGACTAGAAAATAGAGTGGCTGATGCACTCTCCAGGAGGCCTGTACCCTTTCCACAGCCTGCAACTGAGCTCCTGTCTGCAACTTTTCAGCAGCCTGCAACTGAGCTACTGTTTGCAGTTTTTCAGCAGCCTGCAACTGACATACTACCTACAAATTCTCAGCAGCTTACAACTGAGTTACTACCAAACCAATCTGCCATTGGCAATACTTACTCCCTACACTCTCAACTAATGCCTACTTGGATGTCCAATATAATATCTACCTATGAGTTAGATGATAAGGCTTCTAACCTAATGCAGCAGCTGGCCATAGATAAGGAAGCTCATCCAGGTTTTCAGCTCAAAAATGGCATTCTAATGTTTAAGAAAAGGATGTACATTGGCATTACAACAAACCTTAAGCAGCAACTCATACAAACCTATCACAATAGTGCTTTAGGAGGGCATTCAGGCATTCAAGTTACATATGTCAGACTGCAAAAGCACTTCTACTGGCCTGGTATGCTACAAGAAGTAAAAGATTGGATACAACAGTGTGAAGTGTGCGCTAAATGCAAGTCAGAGCATTGTGCTTCTCCTGGGCTGTTGTACCCCCTCTCTACTCCATCTCAAGCATGGCAGCACATCACTATGGACTTTATTGAGAAATTACTAAAGTTCAAGGGCAAAGATACCATCTCAGTAGTGGTATGCAGGTTTACTAAGTACGCCCATTTCTACTCTTTGGCTCACACTTTTTCTGCATCATCAGTAGCTCACCTTTTCTTAAATGAAGTCTTTAAGCTTCATGGTGCACCTCAAAGTATTGAGTCAGACAGAGACAAGGTATTCACCAGTCTTTTTTGGAGGGAGCTATTCAAATTGATAGGGACTACTCTCAATTTAGTACAGCATACCACCCTCAAGCGGATGGGCAAACATAAAGGGTCAATCAACGTTTGGAGGACTACCTAAGGTGTATGATACATTTGCAACCTAAGGCTTGGAGTCAGTGCTTCCATTGGCAGAATGGTGGTATAACTCCTCATACCACAATGCCATTAAAATGACTCCTTTTGAAGCACTCTATGGTTATCCACCTTCTTTTCCACCAGTTTTCTCACTTGAACCCTTAAGAGTAGCAGCAGTAGGTGAATTGCTGCAGCACAGGCAGCACATGCTAGCTATTATCAAAGAAAACTTAGCCCTAGCTCAGAAGAGGATGGAACAACAAGCAGATAAGCATAGAAGTGAGAGGTAATTTGCTGTTGGAGATTGGGTTTATCTCAGGTTACAACCTTACAGATAAACATCATTGGCCCTTCAACAAAAACTTAAGCTGGCTGCAAAATACTATAGACCCTTTTAGATTATAGCAAGGGTAGGGCAAGTGGCTTATAAACTCCAACTTCCACCCACAACATCCATTCATCCAGTATTTCATGTTTCTCTCCTTAAGAAGAAACTGGGGGAAGCTACTAGACCATTACTAGAGCTGCCAATTATGGTTGAGGACCAAATTGTGGTGGAACCATAACATGTTATTCAGACCAGGATTATCACTAGAGATGGTATTGACATTTTGCAAGGACTGATCAAGTGGAAGAATCTGCCTCTTGAAGACTCTACTTAGGAAGATCAAGCTTTTATTTTGGCTCAGTTTCCTACTTGTTCTCTTTCTTGGGGACAAGAAAGAGCAAATTGGAAGGGTATTGTCACGTATTATAGGAAAAAGTTTAAGGGTAAAAAGATTTAATTGTTCAGTAAATAGTTTTGAATTAGTTAGTAGTTAAATAAGTGAATATTACAGCTGGACGTTAGTTGAATAACCAGCTGGCAGTAGTTACAACTGGATTAGGAGGGCTGCGGGTATATAGGAGTTAGTTACTCTGTTACAAAGAATTAAAGATCGTACAACTGTACTATCTAATCTGTATAAAAGAGCTGTATTGGATAGAATCAGATTCATTCGATAGTCAATAAATAAATTACTTTTTCTCTCTAAATTCTCTCTCTCTCTCTCTCTCTCTCTCTCTCTATAAATTCTCTACTCCTATTTCTTCTTTTCTACTTATGATTCTCTCTGTGACTTCCTCTATTTTATGTGCTATTTCTATCTGAAAACCCTAATTCATCAATACTGAACTGCTAGAGATTATGCAACCTTAAAACAAATCAATGATTGAAACAAGTGAACAGAAGTCACTCACCCGAGTGCCAAAGCACCTGACCACTGAAGCAAGAAGCCTAGAAAAGCTGACCCAAGAATCAACAATGCATTAATGGCGTTCCAGTGATAGGAGAAGACACCTGGAGGATCCAAGAAAGGAATCAAAGAAGCCAGAAAAACCAAAGTGATTGGAGTTGTCTTCCACATCAACCTGTTCATGGAATTCAGGGCTCATCTCAGATGCAAAACATAATTTAATAGCAAGAAAAAAATCAAAGAGAGTTCAAAAGAAAGGATGAATGGTAGATATATTAACTTACGCCATTGCTGTCCAGTTCTCTCGCTGTTGCAAAGTGGACCAAAGGATCTTATTGACTGCACTAGGAACTATCCATGCCAATGCAACACAAGCACCAAAAAGGCTAAATTGCATATCAGTTACTGTAGCCACAGCAACACCAATAGAGACAACTGTAAGTGCAATCACCTGAAAGATTTCATAACAGAGATCCCAAAGCACAGTGTCAGTAAAAGGTAATATGAAAAAGGTAGTTACTGTACATACAAAGTAAATATCATCATCTGACTCACGTGTGCAAGAGAACTTAAAGCACTACTTACAACATTTTTACACTCAACCCATTATCTCATTGATGGTTTACTTAAGGATCAAAGACTGGAAATAACCAGAATCTTAAAGGAAAACAAATAAAAATCTGAAGTACTTCAACAGGCAACTTACTAGCAACAAGTAACAACTGAACCTAATAGAAAAGACTTAATTCCCACATCCTCCAACTGCATAAACCAGACAATCTCTTATACAGAAATCTTTGCCCCTCAGATCAATGACAAGGCAGGTGTTTGCATTATACAAGCATACTGATCCAAGCATTACTGCCAGTAGGTCCATTTCCAAGGCAAAAGTTCTGCATCTGGTATTATTCTTCTTGTGGTATATGTGGATTATATTGTTAATACTGGAAATGATGCTATTGGAATTGCCTCTCTGAAATCTTTTCTTCATAGTCAGTTTCACACAAAAGATTTAAGGATATTAAAGTACTTCTTGAGAGTTGAGGTGACAAGAAGCAAGAAGGCCATTTTTCTATCTCAAAAGGAAATATGTTGTTAAGCTGGTCAATTCTTAGCTTAGAACAGGTTCAATTCTAGGGTTTGTAATTGAAAGAAGAAGAGGAAATTGAAGAATGAGAAGGGCAGAAGAGTTAGAGTTGAGAAATAGATAGAAGAATTAAGAGAAGAAGAGTATTTTATTGATAGAATTTTGGAATGCCGTACATTTGCAATCATTTAACTATTTATATACATTTGTTTCAGTAGTACATTCAGTAGTATAGTCTGTACTACTGCTGTTACAACTCTTAACCAATTCTAACAACTTTTCCCCTCAAAAACTGAGCTCGGATCCTATACAACTTATCCTATATCTGCTCACATGCAACCTTGTACTTAATAGCAACACACTTTATTTATTATTATTAGCCAGTTAACTATTTACCTCAGCCCTTTATCAAGTAAATTCACTG
>CANXYC010923494.1:0-14209 GCA_948193065.1 Aleurites moluccanus | reverse complement strand
AGAATAGAGACTCTAAGATAATTAACTAATGGAAAATCATGTTGAATATTATTGATTTGGAGAAACGCTAATTTTATATATTTGGGAAATTTCTTAGGAGAAGAAATTTGAATTGATTGAGGAATTAAAGTGAGCAGATTTTTAAAGAGGAATTTAAGAGAAATTTGTGTAAGAGGTAAGTATGAACATCCCATTTGATTATTGTTCTTTGAAATTAAAATGACCAAAGTATTCTTATATTGATTATCCTATTGCATACCTATATAATTTATATACTTGAATAATGTGAATGGCTTGATCAATATTCTTGGATCAAGTTCATATGCTTCTTGCTTGTGAACCCAATTTGAATGATGTTATATGATAATGGTCTTGCGACCAATATACTTCCTATGAAATTGAAACCCATGACCCATGGATAGAATGCTCTTCCCAATGAGAGTAAATTCATTGGTCCATCGTGCACTTTGGGAGCCCAACCGATAGGATTTTTATCGGTGTTCCACCTAGAGGGGGCCATGAGCTCTAGGCGTATGCATGGACAAGCATGTGTGCACATTAAGGTATACGTATGTTATTATATGAGATTAGTTCTACTAGATAAGATTTGATAATGACATTCTTTGTGGGCATTCTATGTTCTAAATATGAACTATGATTTGAATTTGACATGATTTGATATAGCCAATTTATTATTAGAACCATGTTTCCTTCAAGTAAAGTTTATGATTTCTTTCATGCCTATATATATAACTATTTGTTCATGACCATGATTGAATATTCAGATATTTGATTTATAATGTTCATATCTTATTGAGTTGAAGGCTCACTCCTCTTTTGTGGATTTCAGGTGATAGCATAGCTCGTGAGGGAGCTAATAGAGAGGATCGGGCTTCTTGATTTGTTCATTCCAAGAAGCTTCATTGTAATAATTCTTTTGAGATATTTTATATAATTATTAATAGTATTATGACACAATGTGTAATGGGAGTATATTCTAGAGCTCCGTAGTTAGTCATTCGAGGATACTAGTATATTTTTGCTGTATGATTGTTACCTTTTGGGTACTCTTGTTCCTCAGTGATATGAGATATCTCTTTTGATCATTAAGGAATAAGAGAAAAATATGAAATGATAATAGAAAGATATGACTAATTTTAATTATATGTATGAATATGATAGATGTATGGTAATATATGATGTTGCAATTTAATTGAGGATAATGAGATTCATGATTTGTGAGTTCTATGAGTTTATGGTGGCCTTAAGCCTACCCTTAACCTAGGACTGTTGCACCACTAGATTTGGGGTGTGACAGAGGTGGTATCAGAGTATTAGGTTTACAATCCTTCATATAGAAGATAAATAGAGATGCATGAGCACTAGTATAAGTGTTGATTAAGATAACTACGGAGCATAGGATCATGTCTCGTCTAGTTGTGTCTTCCTTTGATATGTATATCTGCGTTAAGTGTGCGTAGCCAGTCTGATGTGTTTGTTCTTCTTATCAGTATCGAGATGCCTCCACGTCGAGGAAGAGGACAAGGTCGAGGCCGTCCTAGGTGGGAATTTCCTTCTAAAGAGGGTTCAGTAGGAGGGAATAGAGGAGATAAGGTTCCTCTTGTGCCACCAGTAGATGTGGCTAATATGGCGAACAGTTAGACTAGCTGCAGAGGAACTATGAGGTATTAGCTGAGTTTATTACTCAGCAGAGGCAGCAGTAGGCTCCTCCTGTTCAAGCAGTTCCAGATATTCCAGTTCCTCCACCCCTGCCTGCAGTGGTACACCAGGTTGAGGAGGTATCTTTTGAGAAGTTTCTGAAGCTCAAGCCTTCAGAGTATCGAGGAGAGGTAGATGCTACAGATTTTCTGGAAGAGATAGAAGAGAAGATCCAGATTTTGAGGATTCCTGATAGGAGAGCCATTGAGTTTGCTGGTTATTTAATGAAAGCTGAAGTGAAGGACTGATTTAAGAGAAGCATTTCTGGAATGCTTCGAGATAATGAGGAGCTATCATGGGAGAGATTCAGAGAAATGGTCCTTGATGAATTTCTTTTGGAGAGTGAAAGGGATGCTAAAGCTATGGAGTCTGAGAGGTTGGTTCAGACTCTAGGTATGACAGTATCTGAGTATGCAAAGAAGTTCAGCCAGCTAAGTAAGTTTGCTCCAACTGTTGTGCCTTCAGAAGCGACACTGATTCAGCGATTTTGTAGGGGATTGGTGGTTCCGTTATTTAAAGTCTTGGCTGCTCTTGAGTTTGAATATTTAAATATTTTATGAATTTTATACAATAATGTCTAAAAAGAAATGTAGATACAATGTTATTTTTCATTCTTTTTAAAATGTATGATATATGACTCTAAAATATTTAAATTCAAGAGTCTTATTAATTTACTAGTATTTACTTAAATTTAATGAATTGTCCAATTTTTATATGTGCATTGGAAGATATAATAAGGTTTAAAAAAAAATTATATTGTTTAATTTCAATAGTCGTAAATTTTCTATGTTGTTGTGTAAATGAATGCTTTATTTTCTTTTGATTAAACAACTAAGTTGCAACACCCTCCAATTTCATCCGTATGATCTTAAATACACCTCATACAAGTATAAATAAAGTTGATTTAAATATTAGAACATCATATTTATGCGATTTGACAAATCACTAAAAACCGACCTGATAGGTAGGTAAGCACGTCGACATTTTAATTAACGAACGAGTTTAAAATTATGAATTTTTAATATCAACATTAGACTAATAAGCTTAAGAAATATAATAAATATTATTTCAGAATTGAAACAGGATAAAAATATGAATAGTTATAAGTTTCGGGTTAAAGATGCGAATACGAGAAGTGTCTAGGGGAAAATCAAATTATCAGAAAATTAATTAATATAAATAACTTCTAGTTCTTTAAAAATCAGAACATTTTTCTTCTTCCACCATTGCTAAGGTTGGACAAATCACCTTCCATCTAAACTCCTCCATTTTTCTTCAAATCTTCCAGCAAAATCAATAGAAAACTTGATTAAATTTAGAATTAAACTAGTTTCCACCAAAAATTTCAAAACAAATAAGCTAGAAATTGAGAGGCAATCCAACCTAATATTCGGTCACTTTAGGATTTCAGGTATGGATGATATTTTCTTTGTTATTTTTATCCATTTAAGCTATATAAATGATTATATCCGTGAATAGATAGATAGATTACAAGATTGGGTTGAAATTCGATGAAAACCCTAATATAGGTTTATGTTTAAATTGAATTTTATGTAAAATGTTCCACAATTCTAATTGATATTTGAATATGTTATTTAGCATCTATTTAAAACTAAATATGTGATAAAATTGGATGTAGAATCTAAGGAAACCGAAAAACACTGCTTTTGCCTGTTATAGACAAATCGATATTTTATTGCATAATCGGCTAAACCGTCGATTCTAGTGAGTCATATGTATATTTAATCCTTAATTTTATCAATTTGATTTGAATACAAAACCTACAACTTTTTTACTTTAGCTATTCCTTTGATTTTTCCTTGAATTCAAGCTCCAATAAAGTTGTTTATTGATGTATATAAACCCTGTTTGATAATGCCTTTGTGTTTATTGCCATTGGGGTTTGAATTGTGAATTTTGGATTTTGATCAATTTATTCCAAAATCTTATTTATTTGATCCTAAAGTGGTGCACACTAGGTGCTCGATGAAATGTCCTTTGAAATATTTTATAAGTTAGCCAATGCTACCAGATTCGCCAACACGGGTGATTTATTTTCTTACCAACATTAATGTATCTTCTTGACATATTTTGTACTTGATGTCTAAGTAAATTTTGTATTATTTTGTCTATATTTCATTGCTTTTTTATTGAGATTATTGATTCTATATGGAAATACTTGAAAAATCAGTTCTATTGAGCTAATTCTACAGAAACTGAACCATATTATTTTTTTTTTTCACTTATTTGGTATCTTATTTGCTATCTTTAACCCATTCTTATGTTTATATGATAGAGATTCCTTACTGATGGGATAGCGGACAAATACCATCGGTATTATGCACAATGAAATTACAGTGATACCCTAGCTGGGAATGATTATGGTCTTAGCCATAGGGTCTGATCCATCTTATTCTATTTACATGTTATAAAGTAAATGATATGTGTTTATGGCCCATTGTCTATTATATATACATGATAATTGTTATCCTGAATGCTTATACATCTATATTTGATGTCCATAAGCTATTTTCCTTGATTTGGTCCTCTGATGTGCTACCTATGAACCATTTATTACATATTAAATATTTGTTGATATCTACCTAGAGTTGTGTGTAATAATGTATATATTGACTCACTGAGTATGAAAATACTCACTCTTTTAGTGATTTTAACTTTCAGGTCAAAAGTAGAGCTGGTTCAAGATTTCTTCATCAGTGGATTCCAGCTATTTTGTTACAATGTAAATTTTTTTTACTTGTATATATTCCTTGTGTAAAGTTTAGATGTTCTATGGATATGTTAATTATTAGGATGACTAAACTTAGTTTGGTCTGTAATATTATTAGTTATTGAAATATAATGTAAATGAGATGTGTTGAAGTTAAATATGATCACAGATGATGACAAATAGATTGATTAAATAGATATAGATATATTATAGCAGGTGATGTTTACAGATAATAGAAGGGTTCTACGGGTGTCGGTAGACTTATGTTATTCCTACATTCTAGGACCATCATATTACAAAATTGGGACATGACAGAGGTGGTATCAAAGCATAAATATACTTATAGCATATAGAGATGTGTCAATAAGGCATAGGTGAACCGTGAAGCATAGGAAATATTATCTCATCATTTGTTGTATTCATTAAATATGTATATATTCTATGATAATCGTACATGCTAAATAATTATGTTTGTTTATTGTAGTGACTAAAATGTCTATGGGAGAACATGAACAATTTATTAAACCTATACCTATAAGAATATAAGAGCCCAGTAGAGATGTAGAGGTGGCCTCAAATGAATTATTGATCAGAGAGGAATCAGAGGAACCTTCTAGGTCCAACAGAAGGACTGAGGAAACCAGGGAAGCTAAAAATCCCTAGAGATTGGAAGTGATGTAAAGAATGCTAGAATTGAGAAGAGAATTATATAAACTGAGGAGGGAAAGATAGGTAATACCATAACCTATACCACCAGCAGTTCCACCAGTGCCACCTGTTGCTGCACTAGTTGAGCAAGTGGTACATGAGGGTCACAGAGTGATTGATTAGGGTGGAATCAACATGTTTAACTTTCTGAAGCTAAGTCTGCTAGAATATAAAGGTGGAAGAGGTGAGGATATTATTAATTTTCTAGAGCAAATAGAGAAGGTGATAAGAAGACTTCTATGTTCAGATGTCAGAGCGGTGGAACTTATTGGTTTATTATTAACAGAGAAGGCCTGGACTTGGTTTTTTAGGCATATCGAAACACAATTATACAGTGATGCATCACCAACTTGGGCACAATTTAGGGTTGCATTGTTGGATGAATTTTTGACAGAGGGAATTAAAACTAGAAACATAATTCAGTTTGAATAGCTGGAATAGGCAATCTGAGTGTAAAAGATTATGCCAATGAGTTCATCAGGCAGAGTAAATATGCCAACAAGATTGTACCTACTGAAGCAGACCTGATTAGTAGGTTTAGACGGGGATTATATGCTCCCCTATATAATGCATTGTTATCTATTGATTTTACTTCCTTATCCAAGATTGTTGATAAAGCAGTACAAATGGAAGAAAAATAAAAAGAAGAAAGATTAAAAAGAGAACAAAAAAGGAAGATTGAGATAAGAAGACAACAGAGAAAAGGTGAAGGTAGTTCTTAGCAGAGACAGACAAAGACTATAACAGTCAGAACTAAGTAGAGACCACAAACAGGTGGTTAGAGAGGAGGTAGGGTTGAGGTACCACAGGGCAATCTACATCCAAATTTTCACAAAGGTCGTCTAGACCACCAACGTAAACATCTAATATTCTCATATGTGATTTTTGTGGGAAGAGGCATGAGGGTGACTTCAGAAGGCAGACAGGTGCATGTCTGAAATGTGGTCAAGATGGTCACTTTATTAAGAATTGTCCAATGTGGGGAGAACAACAGACTACTATAGCAGCCTCACAACCTACTGTACAGATAAGTAGAAATGAGGCAAAAGTAGAGGATCAAGACAGGGTCAGACCAGTGGTTAGGCACCAGCTAGCAAAAGGTAAGACCGGGTATTTGAAGTTAATGCTTGAGAAACCTAGAGATCAGGCAACACGGTAACATGTAAGATTCCTGCGTCATGTGAACTAGCTCAAGTATTATTTGATTCTGGTACCACACACTCATTTGTATTCCCTAAATTTGCATCTAAACTGAAAATTGAGAAACAATTTAGGTCAATACCCCTAGAAATATATACTCCTTTGGGTGAGAGTATAGAGGTACAATATGTATATCCGGGTTGTAAAATAGAAATAGAGGGTAGAATTTTATCAATTGACTAAGCGAAATTGCTTGTCCTAGAGTTTAATGTGATAATAGGAATGGATTGGCTAACCATCTATCATGCAATAATTGATTATTATGAGAAGAAAATTAAATTTCAGTTGGAAAGGCAGAATGAATTTGTGTATTAGGGTGATAAGAATGATCTGGAGGTTAAGTTCATTTCTGCTATAGGAGCAAAGAGACTTTAATGAAAGGGATATCCTGCGTATCTAGCTAGTGTGATGGATACTCAAAAGACTTCAAAGGGAGTTAATCAAATTACTATTGTTGATGAATTTCATACTTGTTTCCTGAATATTTGCCAGGTTTTCCACCAGTGAGAGAGATTGAAATTGAAATTGAAGTTTATCTGGGTATATATCCAATTTCCATCCCACCTTACTGAATAGCTCCTATAGAATTAAAAGAATTGAAAGTGCAGTTGCAAGATTTACTTCATATGGGGTTTATCAGACCCAGTAGTTCACCATGGGGTGCTCTTGTGTTATTTTTCAAGAAGAAGGATGGTTCATTGTGAATGTGTATTAATTAGAAATGGTTGAATAAGTTAACCATCAAAAATAAATATCCATTGCCCCCGATTGATGATCTGTTTGATCAGTTGCAAAGAGCTAGTTGTTTTTCCAAGATTGACCTTAGATCGGGTTATTATCAATTGAGAATTAAGAATGAAGATGTATCTAAAATTGCTTTCAGAACCCGATATGGTCACTACAAATTCCTTGTATTGCAATTTGGGTAAAGCAATGCCTCTGCTGCTTTTATGGACTTGATGAATCAGGTATTCAAGCCCTATTTGGATAAGTTTGTCATTGTATTCATATATGACATTCTTATCTATTCTAGAAGACAGGAAGAAAATGAAAAGCATATGAGAATAGTGTTGCAGATACTACGAGAGCATAAGATATATGCTAAACTGTCGAAGTGTGAATTCTGGCTTACTGAGGTATGTTTCCTTGGCCATGTTATGGGAAAAGATGGTATTAAAATAGATCTATAGAAGGTGGAAGCTTTAGCTAATTGGCCACAACCTACTAATGTAACAGAAGTGCGGAGATTTTTAGGTATGGCTGGTTACTATACGCGATTTGTTAAAGATTTTTCAAGAAATGCAACTCCAATAACTAAACTGACCAGAAAGGAAGAAAGATTCCTATGGACTGATGAATGTGAGAAGAGCTTATAGACTTTGAAATCGTGTCTTACATTGGCACCAGTGCTAGTATTGCCAATAGAGAATGATGAGTTCATAATATATTATGATTGTAATACGCAGTACTTAGGTTGCATAGTTGAGAATGTGTAAATTAGATATACTTGTGCTTTGTTTGATGCATGTTAGATGATTTCATGCGTGTATGTGTCTAAGATAGATGCTCTAGAATGTATGTTGAGTATAAAATACTCTTAGAATGGATTTATGATGGTGCATGATGAGTTATGATTAAATTTGAGGTGATGGACATGTTTATGCTTGAGTGTGTTGAGTTTGGACATATTAGAATGGAGAAACGTGAGAGATTCCCACTTAGCAATTTCTTCAAGGGTGTGAGAACCTTTCACCACCGTGAGAAAACTTCTTATGTGAATTTCAAGTTTCCTCATATTTGCCTTCATGGGTGTGGAGCACACTTTCATAGCAGTGAAAACATTTTCGGTTCCAAACATGAGTAGTGGCCATCACGGTCATGAAGCCTCTCTTCACGGGTGTGAAGACACGGGCCTATATAAGTCTAACCCTTATTCTTTCATTTTCAAATTCATTTATTTCATCCCAACTACTCTCTTTCTTCATAAATACACTTCAACCACCCATCCACTCATTAAAATCTCTTCTTAAACCCTTATTACATCTCAAATAACATAAGATTCAAGAATCAAACATCCAAGAACCTCAAGAATCCAGATTTCTCAAGAATCTCCATTTTTAGGGTTTCAAGGTATTTACTTCAAACTCATTTCTAAGTTCAAGTTAAGTTAATCTATGCTATAATAGATGTATATAAGTTGTTTATAAGTATTAAAAGGCATTTATTATGGATTATACGAAAGATTCATGGATTTAGGATTTTTAAGTGAATAGTAGCTATTCATCCTAATCTTCTATATTCTTCTAATAAATGATTAAATTGATGTTAGAAATCATGTTTAGATTCTTAAAAATGATTAAAATCATAAGGAATTATATTATATGAGCATGTTTTGGCAAAGTCCTAATTTTGGATATTTGGGAATTTTGGTTTAGGAGAGGAGAATTCAAGAGAATAGAAAGAAATACTCCTTATTCAAGTATTTGAGTGAATTGGTAAGGATAATTGCTTGAGGTAAGTATAAACAATGCATATACATGTTGCACATTATGAGATACATTGTTAAATCTCTATATATGTTCTCTATGATATGAAATATATGTTTAATAGCCTATTTGATAAATTCTTTCTTGCTTCTTATGAGTAGCCACTTATATGTTGGAGAATGACTTGGTTATTTCTCTTTGGACCACTTTCATAATGAAACTTATTTGTGTAAATAAACTATCTCTATATATATGTTATATGTTTGATGGTCTTGTGACCAATTTGTTCTTTAAGAATTCCAAGCTTTACGAACCCATGAATATGTATAGAATGCTTTTCCCGATGAGAGAAAATTCATTAGTCCAATGTGCAAAATGGGAACCCAGCTGATAGGGTTTTTATCAGTGTTCCACCTAGATGGAGCCATGAGCTCTAGGCATATGCTCGACCAAGCATATGTGTCACGATAAGATAGCAAGGTTATCGATGCATTTTCATGATATCAGTTCTATTACATGATATGATTTGATAGTGCTATTCTGTTGTAAGAACTCATGTTTTTTCAAGTACAAGTTTATAGATTCTTCTTGTTATAATTCTTTCATGCCCAAGTATAAGTATATATATGTATAAGTATATTTATCCAAGTTTTTTGGCTCAACCTAAAGCATTGCATGTTTATATCTTACTAAGTTGAAGGCTCACTCCTCTTATGTGGATTTCAGGTAATAGTATAGCTCGAGAGAGAGCTAACATAGAAGATATAACTTCTTGACTTCTTTTCCACAAGAAGACTCTTGTATGTTGTTTTATTAAACATTATATTTATTTTATGTATTTATGTCTAATGATAAGTGTAATCTTAGAAGCTCCATAGTTAACATTAAAGATGTATTCTTTTGTTTCGTAGATTGACATGTTTTGTAGAGTTTCCCTTATTTCATATTGATGTTAGATGTGTCTTTTAATAGGTAGGGAACAAGAGGAAATATCATGATATGAAGATTGAACATGATGATTATGATCATATGATTTATAAGAATGACTGTGTGTGATGATATATAAGTATATTTGGATATGGTGTGTATGAAATCCAAGTTATGTTGTGTTCTATGGGTTTATGGTGGCCTTATGCCTACCCTTTCCCTAGGACCGACACACCGATGGTTTTAAGGTGTGACTAATGTTTTCAAAATTGGACTGGTTAAATAACCAGTGAAAACAGATAGTCAGAGGGTCAAAGGTTGAACTGGTTAAATCGGAAAAAAATCGGTATACATATATATGTATATATAATTTGACATTTATTATATATGTGATGAAAATAAATATAATATAATTATGGCTAAATCAAGAATTTATATAAGATTATATTTTTTATGGTGTCAATTCTCTTAATTTTTTTAAACTCAAAACGATGCCCTTTTTGCTTGAAAAAAACGATGTCATTTTGATAAAAATTAAAAAATTTTTAAAAAAATAAAAAAATATATTTTTTTAAAAAGTCGATCCACTCGATTCGAAAAAATTAATCCGGTTAGACCGATTCACTACCAGCCGATTCACCAGTTTTTTAAATAGTTTTTAGGAGACAGGTTATTTAGGGCACACTAGACTGGTCCTTGGTTTGGTTTCCAATTTTTTTATTCGATTGATCGATCCGGTCTGATTTTGACAACCATGGGTGTGACAGTGATGCATCGAGGGTTAGACTTGGTTGCATTCTATTGCAGGATAAGAGGGTAATTGCTTATGCATCTCGCAATTAAAAGAAGCATGAGTTGAATTATCCTACACATGATCTGGAAATGGCTGTGGTTGTCTTTGCTTTCAAGATTTGGAGGCATTATCTTTATAGGGAAAAACGTGAGATATAAACTGATCACAAAAGCCTATAGTACATCCTATGGCAAAAATATCTAAACCTTCGACAGTGGAGATGGGTTGAACTATTGAAAGATTATGATTGCTAGATATTGTATCATCTGGGTAAGGCTAATGTAATGGCAGATGCTTTAAGTAGAAAATCGACAGGAAGCCTAGCCCATATTGTAATTGCACAGAGACCATTAATCAAGGAGATGAAAGAGTTGTTTGACTTGGGAGTACAATTTGAATTGGGAACCCAGGATTGAAACCAAGCTCTGATAGCCCAATTCTATGTAAAGTCAACTTTGATTGATGAGATTAAAATGGAACAAGATAGAGATTCTCAGCCATTGAAGTTAAAAGAAGATGTTCAAGTTAGGAAAGCTCCACAGTTTACTATTGATAATGGAGTGTTGAAATGTGGGAAACTATTGTGTGTACTAGATGTGGATGGTCTTAAGGAGCGAATTCTGAAAGAAAAGCATTTTGCACTCTATAGTGTTCATCCTAGGATAACAAAATGTATCAAAATCTAAAAGAGAATTACTGGTAGCCCAAAATAAAGAGGGATGTAATACCCTAACTGAAGTGTGTTTCTTTGGTCATGTGGTATGTAAAGATAGTATTAAGGTCGATCCTCAGAAGGGGAAAACAATAGCTAATTGGCCTCGGCCTGCTAATGTTTCTGAGATTTGTAGTTTCCTTAGTCATGAGGTTACTACAGGAGATTTGTAAAAGATATTTATTTCTAAGATTGTAACTCTAATTGATTAAGTTGACCAGGAAACAAGAGAAGTATCAATGGAATATGAATGTGAGAGCATAGTTTCTAGACATTGAAGTCTTGTCTCACTACTGGTCTAGTGTTAACATTGTCATTAGAGGATGATAAATTCACAGTTTACTGTGATGTTTCCACAGTTGGATTGAGATGTGTTCTAATGCAAAATAGAAGAGTGATTGCATATGCTTCTCGATAGTTAAAGAAGCATGAGATGAACTATCTGATACATGATTTGAAGATGGCAGTAATAGTTTTTGCATTAAAGATTTGGAAACACTATATGTATGGTGCTAAGTGTGAAATTTATATGAATCATAAGAGTCTACAACATGTATATATATATATTTCAACAAAAGGATCTGAATCTTTGGCAACGAAGTTGAGTTGAACTGTTAAAGGATTATGATTGTGAAATCCTTTACTATTTGGGTAAAGTTAATATAGTAGTAGAAGAGTCTATGGACAGTTTAACTCACATCTTAATTTCTAGAAGATCTTTGATTCGTGAAATGAATGAGCTAATTAATATGGGTATAGAGTTAGATTTGGGATCCTAGGATCATAACCAGGCTCTGATAGCCCAATTCTAAGTTAAGCCATTGTTAATTGATGATATTTAAGTGACACAAGTTTGGGATCCATATCTCATGAAGTTAAAGAAAGATGTTTAAAAGGGTAAAGCATTAGAGTTCACAAATGAGGATGGTATTTGAAATGTGATAAACAGTTATATGTGCTCGATGTTAATAGACTCCAGGAATAGATTTTAAGAGGCCCATTATTCTTCATACAGTGTATATCCTGGAATCACCAAGATGTATTATGATTTAAAGAATGTTTATTGGTGCCTAATATGCAAAGAGATGTGGCTAAGTTTGTGTCCACATGCTTAGCCTATCAACAGATTAAGCTTAAGCATCAGCAACCATTGGGTTTGCTACAGGAGATACAGTTACCTGAGTGGAAATGGGAATAGGTTACGATGAATATTGTTGATAAGATTTTAAGGCTTTAAGAAGTACCTTTAATGGTAATATCGGATAGAAGGACACAGTTTACTTCTCAGTTTTAGCATAAATTTCAAGAAGCTATGGATACACAACTATGGTTTAGTACAACATTCCATCCACAGATAGATGGATAATCATAGTGAAAGATACAAGAGCTAGAGGATATGTTAAGGTTATGTGTTATGGATTTTAAAGGCAATTGGGATTAATATTTTTCATGGGTTGAATTCTTTAGAAAGCTACCAAAAGAGTTGTGCAAATTTGAAAAGAAGGATGTTTATTTTACTATTGATGACCACATTTTCTTAAGATCTTACCTATGAAAGCTATTATGAGATTTGGTAAGGAAGGATTACCAAGATACGTAGGGCCATTTGAGGTATTGGAAACGATTGACAATATAGCGTATAGATTGACTCTTCCTTTCAAAATGAGTTATGTTCATCTGGTGTTTCACATCTCGATGCTATGGAAGTATATGCCAGAACCGTCACATGTATTGGAAGTATAAGATATTAATGTTAATGAATAAATGTCATATGAGGAAATGCTAATAGAAATTGTAATATCGACAAGTCCGACGGTTACGAAAATAAAAAGATTCCAATGGCAAAAGTATTGTGAAGGAATCAGACTATGAAAAAAAATATACATGAAAGAGTGAACAAGACATCAAAGCCAAGTATTTATTCTTATTCCAACATTGAGGTATGTATTATTTTAAATTCAAGGATGAATTTATTTGAAGGGAGTAGAATGTAATACCCTAAGAAATACTACTATGATTGAACAGTTATATAATCAGTTATTGGTCTGGAAACATCGAAATGCCTAAAGAGAATTTTTTAGACACTGTTAGAATTCATTAATGATATTGTCTTAGAAAATATCGGTGTTAATTACACTGCCCGAAAAATAGCAATACGGTCAATAGATGAATTTTTTATTCTGATTAGGGGGTAAAGAACCACATAAATATATGTGAAATTATTGTGAAAAGAAAGAGGTGAAAAATGTTTAGGAACACTGAAAAAGTAAGTAATGGCAAAATCATAATTAATTGGAACTTTAGAGGTATAGTGGGAAATCAACTGTCTGAATTTCAGAATGGCTCTGAAATAATTTTTATAATAAAGTACAAATAAAAATAAACTATTTGAGTTCCCACTTTGAAATCCAATTCTCAATAAAATTGTCAAAATAAATTACAGAAGGAAATATGGTAAAAGTATGATTATTAAAAAGTTTAAGGACTTAAATGCAATTTACCAATTTTAACTTACTATATAAGCATGCCTTAATAGATTTTTTGACCATTTTCTTCTTTATTTTCCATTGTTGGATGACAATTCCTTCTTCCATTCTCCACCAAATTTCTTGAAAAATCAAAAGAGAAATCAAAAGAAAACTTGAATTAAACCTTTGATTCATCGATTTCTAATCCTGAATTGCTTGGAAAATCAAGAAATTTCAGGATTTGTTTGGCTAGTAATTTTGGCCCACACTCCATCTAAAGGTAAAGATATGATTTCTTTGGTTCAATGCTTAATTTATATGCTTTATGTCACACCCCAACTCCAGTGGTGCGACGGTCCTAGGGCAAGGGTAGGCTTAAGGCCACCATAAACCCGTAGAACTCACAAATCACTATTCTCATAAATGCCAAGAATATAACATCATATAATTTCCATATTCATACAT
>CANXYC010923133.1:0-59627 GCA_948193065.1 Aleurites moluccanus | reverse complement strand
ATATATATATTGTAAGTGACTTAGTCAACCTTTTTGGATCAAGTTCATATGATTCCTACTTGTTAAACTTGACTGAAATTTATGCTATATATTGATGGTCTTGTGACCAATATGTTTCTTATGAGATTGAAACCATATGACCCTATGGATAGAACGCTCTTGCCAATGAGAGTAAATTCATTGGTCCATCGTGCACTTTGGGAACCTAGTTGATAGGGTTTTTATCAGTGTTCCACCTAGAGGGAACCATGATCTCTAGGCGTATGCCTAGTCAAGCATGCGTTTGCAATAAGGTAGCAAGGACTACCGATGCGCTCTGTTGTGATAGGTAGCATGGTTACTGATGCACTCTATAGTTCTTCCATGTTACTTGATAGTGCTATTCGATTGTGAGCACCTCTGTTCTTGTAAGCCTAACCACATGATGATTCTTACCCATGTTCTTGGAATTGATATTTCCTTTGGATTAAAATATATGTATATGTATTTCTTTCATATTGCATGTTCATATCTTACTGAGTTGAAGGCTCACTCCTCTTTTGTGGATTTCAGGTGATAGTGTAGCTCGTGAAGGAGCTAGTAGAGAAGATCAAGCTTCTTGACTTATTCTTTCAAGAAGCCTCCATTGTAATCATTTTGATATATTTTTGTATATTCATTGTATGGTATTATGGTTCAGTATATATTGGGAGTATACTCTAGAGCTCCGTAGTTGGTTATTGGGGATGATAATATTTTGATGTATAAATTATTACCTTTTGGGTTACCCTTGTTTCTTAGTGATATGGGATACATCTTTTGATCAGTAAGGAACAAGAAGAAATTATGAAATGATATAAATAAAAATATGAATTATGCTTATATAGATCATAGAAATGATTATTGAATGATATCTATATTTGATATAAATGTGTATGAGATCCAGGATATGAGAGTTCTACGGGTTTATGATGGCCTTAAGCCTACTCTTGTCCTAGAACCGTCGCACCACTGGAGTTGGGATATGACAATTTATTACTCATTGAGTTTTATACTCAACTTTTAGTGGTTTAACATTTTTCAGGTTTAAAGTAGATACAAGTGGTTCCAAAGACTTTCTTCTTCAAATCAAAATCTTGCTCATAAATGTAAAACTCTTTCATTTTGGAGTCATTTTGATATTCTAGTTGCTCCATGATTTTGAGGTTTATAGTTGCATGTTCATAAGGAACTAATATGTAATAAATATGAATATTAATGCATTAAATACATTTATGTTTTCTTTGTAAATAAAAAATTACCTCAATAATGTGAATAAAATTAATACTATAAATAAATTGCTTGATGAAAATTTATGGATTGATGATGAGCTTGGAATATTGTGAATTGATTATTAAAGTGAGGTGAAGGTGGATTAGAAGTGTGTTTTTGTATAGGTTAATTTTGAGTATTAATTGATGTGTAGCTGAAACCATGCCAAATTTAACTTAGAAATATGAATGAATATGAGTTCTACAAATGTTGGTTGCCTTAAGTTTTCCTATACACCAGGACTTTCATATTTCCAAAATGGGGATGTGACAAAGTTGGTATCTATCTAAATGCTATAAGATAGTTTATGGAGCTTTCTAGGTTAGTTCAGTAACCTTGATAGATGTGCAGCTAGTTTGAGCATTAGAGCTTAAGAGTTGGTGGATTAGTTACATATAACACCCAAGATTTCGATTGCATGGTTGTATGAGGTTATTGATGGTTCCAAGGTTATAGATTGTATTGATTGTGGTTATATATTGTATTGATTGATTGTTATAGAATTGTTTCTTTGTTATAGATATTATTTAGAGTGTGTTAATTGACCTTAGAGTTATTTTGGTAAGTGTTAGAATGTTCTTGAGAAGTGATTGCCTTGATGAAATTGAACCTATTGTTTTCACAAGCGTGAACTCTTATCACGTTTCGTGAATTTGAACTTTGATGTTTCATGGGTGTGAACTCTAATCACACTGTTACTTTGGTCTCTGTCTAAATATGAGAAATTGACCTTTTGTTGTTTACGAACGTGAATATATCCTTCATGGGCATGAAACTTATTCTTCACAGGCATAAGACTTCGGGCTCTATAAATAGAAGTCATTTTTCAGATTTTAAATCGGAAACCAAATTTCATTTTCTTCTTCTTCTCGTTTCCTCCTTTTGCCCAACTAGCCATATTGTTTGTTGATCATCCAAATAGCCATTTTCTTCAAGGATTTTTCATGGGAATTACACTCTAAGGTATCAAATCACTTTCAAGGGTATTCTTTCTCAAGAAATCTCTTGTTAGGGTTTTGAAGGTAAATCCTAGATCTTTACTTTTATGGTTGTTTATGGATTATGGCATTGTTAGATTACTTGTTATAGGTTGTAAGTAGTCTTTTATGAGCATTTATTGCTATTAATTATGGTTAATATGGGAGTTATGGGATTTAATGGTTTTATGTGAATAGTATGGTAAATAGTAACTCTTCATTTAATAGTTTAATTGGTATTAGAAATAATTTTATTGAGTACTAAGGGTTATAGAATCCTAGAATTCTTTGTGTTTTGGCTTTAGGGAAGGAAACCTTAATTGACCCATTTTTAAGAATTTGTTGTTTTAGGCTTGGTGAACCCGAGGACCTAAGGATTGTTGATTGTGGTGATAGTTGAGCTTATTGCTTTGGATTTGAGGTAAGTTATGGAATAGATTGTTCTTTGTTATGAAATCCACATTTGTTAATATTGTTCTTGAATGAAGTTTAGTCATTATTCTTGGACTAAAATTCATATTAAATGTTTTTATTTTTGATATTGTAATATCATTAGGCCTTAGGCCATCATTGAAATGTATTCCCTTTGAAAGACCATTTGGGTCATATACAATTATTGAAAACCTATTGAATATTGTTAATGATATTAATAAGGTGAGGTCTCTAGATCCACCCATTGTTCATTGTATTGATTGTATAGTTATTAACGATTTAGAACGCCTTCCCAATGAGGGTTAAATCATTGGATTGTGTGCACCATTGACTTAGCTGATAAAGTCAAATTGTATCAGTGACTTTACCTAGGGGAGACCTATCGGCCCTGGGACGTATGTTCTAATCAAGCATATGTATGGTTTGAGATCGTAGTATCTTGATGGATGGATGGTATGGATTGATGGTTGTTCTATCGTCACATTGATGGGTGCCATTTCTTTGTAGGCACGTATATATATATATTTATCATTAAATGTATTCTTATTGTTCATAAACCATTGTTACTATTGTTATAACAAGTATATATATATATATTTGTCATTAAATGTATTCTTATTGTTCATAAACCTTTGCTATATATATATATATTGAATTCTATCTATTCTTGATCAATCAATGTAAGGCTCGAAGTACTATTACATTTCCATAACTTGTTGAGTTTTCGACTCATTCTTTTTCTTCTATTATGGATTTCAGGTGCTAGAGAACCTGTTGACAGAATAGACAGAGCTTCTTGATTATTTTCTCTCTCCAAGAAGCTAATGTATTGATTTGATAATCATTTGATGTTTTGTATTATTTTGGAATACTAATCATAGTGGCTCCATAGATTGAATTGTATTAGATTGAGCTCATTGGTAATCCTTGTTCCTTATTGATGATGGTATTTTGTCTTTTGATCTATAAGGAACAAGTGATATTGTATTGATGGATTATCTATTTATTGAAGCATATTGCATGGTTATAGAATATTATTGATGATTGTTGATTCAGGTTTAGGTTCTACGGATTTATGGTGGCCTTAAGCCTGTACTTGCCCTAGGACCATCACACTTTTGGTTTTGGGGTGTGACATTGTGTAATGAGTTTCCATTGAGACTTATAAGGTGGTATATCATAGTATATTGTAGAAGCGTATTCGAGTATTTGGTTTAGATGAGAAGTGTTAGCTCTGGTTTGAAAATTCGAGGTCAAATTTTCTTAAGGGGAGAAAATATATTGACACGAATTTTAGCTTTGGTTTGAAAATTCGAGGTCAAATTTTATAAAATGTAGTGACATGAATTTTTATTGACTTAGAAATCCTATTTTATAAGAGTTTTAATTATTTTACAAAATATTTATTTTAAAGTAATGGAAAATATGATATAAAAATATTTAAAGAAAATGTTTTCTTAAGACTAAATGTTACTTTAAATTTTGAAATTTTATTATTTATTTAAAGTTTTATATTTAAATAAAAATAAAAATATTTTATTTATAAAAATATATAGGTGAAGACTATGTGGTTCGAACCCATGACCTATCACAATCTTAACATATTGCTTACTGCCAAATCAACTTCATTTCTAGTTATTTTGCTTCCTTGACTAATATATATTATATGATTTATGTTTATAACAAATAAAAGAAAAAAGAAAATATACTTTTGTGGACAAAATCAAATGCTATTTGGTATTTTGGAGCAAAAAGAGCATATTAGGTTGTTTTTGTCTAGAGAGAGAGAGAATAAGAGAGGGACAAAGAGGAGACGAACACAGAATTGCAATCACCGCAGCTACTATCATAGGGCTTAAACCAATAGTTGTTGAAATCACAAGCTCGAGCCTCGCCATCATCGCATCCATCTTCCTCCTATGCATGTGCAAGATATTGTGATATGGCTTTTTATTCTTCCTCTAATGAGGTATATTCCTAGTCATCAAACAACAGGTGCCCTGAGGAGAACTAATGGTTTTAATTGTCGTCAAGTTTGTGAGTTATATAGCTTAACATAACACCTCATTCCCTTCATTTTTTTAATGATACACTTGCATATGTGCATTAATCATTTGTATATTTTATTTATATATTTATCATTATCAACACTAGATCATAGAAGCATTATGAATGTTGGTGCCATGGAAAGTTATTATGATTGTGATTGATGCATATTACTTGTGGTTGTTGGATATAATTTGGATGAAGTTGAAACCACTAGGTTGATCTTGATGATACATGGATATATCTATTTGACGAAGACTGTTGTTGATAGCCCTTCGTATTGCTCTAGGGTAGGTAGTGTTGCATGCTTATGAGGTGACGACAATCTCTTTTTAGGATTCGTGTTGCATGACCATGGTATGATGGCATGCCCATATTAGACTAAGAGATTACTTGGAATTAGAGAGCCATATTATTAGGGGGTTGACTCCCCATTATTGAGGTTTAGTTTGTGATGTTCCACAGATTAATTTTTATCCTTGTATGATTATGTGATGATGTGATTATTTGTTTGTTTAACATTATGCATGAACATATCTAGCATGTGAATGTGATGTTATATTAACAATTATATAGCTCATTGATTCGAACGCTCACTGTTGTTCAATATTTCTTTTCCAGCTTGCAGGTGAGCATAAGAAGTTGAATATTTGTCAAGTTATTTCTACCTTTCATCCTCGGGCAATGAAGATATTTTATTCAATTATGTAATTATGTTCATATTTATGTTGTATCACAAATTCTAGAGCTCTGCATTGTTATTTGTCTTATTGCTTTCATTATCGATTTTTTGATTGAGTTTGTAGAGTTGGAAGATAGTTGATCTTCTTTATTCAGGTTGATATATTATTCTATTAAGTAAAAATCTTATGATGATGAAGTGATCTAATTGAGCTGTTAGCCCTGAGTGGTAGAGTTTTGATATTTTATACAGTTTCTACTTGACAGGTGGGCCTAAAGTCCTGGTTTGTGATAGTTATAGCTGTCATATTGTAATTTTATAGTTTAGTAATTTTTCAAGCTTACAGGTTTTGAAAGCCTTAAGTTTTCTAGTTCCCTAGTATAGGTCACGTATCCTCAGGTTCATATTGTGACACCTATATTATAGAGTAATAATTTGCATTTTTTCTTTTTAGTGCCTTAACATGAGTCTTTTGAATGAGATATTTTAATGTCGGTAGAAGTTTTTACATTTTATTTTTTACTCTTTTTTTTATCTTATAGGTGGCAAAATGCCAAAATAATCATCTTTGTTGTCATCACTGAGATTGATGATTGGTTCTTTAGAGTCTGACTTAGAATTTGAGGAGGATGCCACCTATAAAAATGCACTACTTTCCACTATTTGTTTCATTATTGAAATTAATCTTTAAGAGTCTTCTGCTATTAGAAGTACTTGAGCGTGGGACTTCTGAGAAAGGAAAGTTGGAATTATTGGTTGTACTAGCAAACAAGCAATTTTTGTAAGTCAGAGTTATATAGTTTCTTTGGAGATTTTGCCTTGGAAAGAATTCCACCTCTTAACTTTTAATTTTCTGATGAGAATGAGTATAGAATCTTATTGTTGATAGTCAAAATATCATACGAACAACCAAGGCAAGAAAAATTTGAAGCAAAAATGCAAGAGAGGTGAGAACCTCGTTTCTGTTTCTATAGGTTTGTAATTATATTTGAACATGGTATAACACTCGAGAATTTCTGATGTTAGGATTTTAGGCAGGGACCCATAAAAGATCTACCATCGGATGAACCATGAATGAAGTTTTAAAGTATTGATATTTGTATCAAAATATATTAGCCAAGAATCACTACCTTTTGGATTTTGTGTAAGCATATTATTAAGTCATGTTTTTTGTTACTCCCCGTAGGAGTAAGACTTGCAGTGGATGAATTTGTATTTGAAATCAATAGAGAAAGGTTTCAAGGCTAAAAGGACTCTTCACCAGTTTGAAGGTTTGATAATTTTATGTATGGTAATAATGGAATATGCAGGGTTAATTATGGAATATGCAGGGTTAGGATGGGCTTTATCTAATTTGAAGTGTTTGAATTTGGTTATAATCTATAACACCAAAGATTTTGATTTGCAAGGTTGCATGAGGTTATCAATGGTCCCATAATTATAGATTGTATTGATTGGTTGTTATAGAATTGTTTCTTTATTATAGATATTGTTTAGAGTTGTTTTGGTGAGTGTTAGAATGATCTTGAGAAGTGATTGTGTCACACCCTAACACCACCGGTGCGACGGTCCTAGGGCAAGGGTAGGCATAAGGCCACCATAAATCCGTAGAACCCTTAACTAAACCTGTCTCATATATAACAACATACACTTATCCAATGCAAAATATCATATCTCATAAATCATAATTATATGTCATGACATCTCCACTTATTTCCTACCGATCAAAAGATAGTTCTAACATCAATATAGAACAGATGAGAGTCTACAAATGCCATCCATGGCAACAAAATCAAAAACATTCCATATCTATCTACGGAGCTCTAAGAGAATACTTCTCAATAGACATGATTATACATATACATAACAAAATAATATCCAAAATGATTACATCCAAGCTTCTTGTGAAGACGAAGTCAAGAAGCTCTATCCTCTGGATTAGCTCTCTCTCGAGCTACACTAGTACCTGAAACCACAGAAGAGGGATGAGCATTCAACTCAATAAGATATGAACAACATAATGCCTTATGTTTACCAAGAATCTGAGTATCAAATCATGAACATATATATATACTTGGGTATGAAAGAATCATAAGCTTGTAATTGAAAAAGAATATGAGTACTTACAACAAATAACACTATCAAATCATATCATAATTTAAATCATGGTTCTCATTTAGAACATAAAAATGCCTGCGAAGGGTGGCATTATCAAATCACATATAAGATAGAACTAATATCATATCATAACGTATCAATAGCCTTGCTACCTTAACGTAACACATATGCTTGCGCGGGAATATGCCTAGAGCTCATGGCCCCCTCTAGGTGGAACACTGATAAAAACTCTATCTGCTGGGCTCCCATTGTACATATGGACCAATGAATTTACTCTCATTGGGAAAAGTGTTCTATACATATGTATATTAAAGGGTCATTATAATAAGGTATTCTAAAAAAAATTTATATTGGTCAAGAGACCATTTAATATTCATATCAAAGGTTCGTTCATGATCTTGGTCCAAGAAAAATAACCAAGTCATTCTTATATATTAAGTGATTACATTAAGGAGGTTATCAAATAAGAATTTCATATCATAAAGAACGTATATGAATATTTAACAATTTATTTCATAAGGAGAAAATATACATTTATGTAATTCATAACTTAACTCTTAGCAAAACTTTCCATAATTAAGCTCAACACTTGATTAAATGAAAATTCTCATCAATTCCTTGAATTGTCCAAGACTAATCAAAATTCCCAAATTTTACAAATTAGGGTTTCCTCAATTAATAATACATAATATAGTTCCTTATAATTTTAACTATCTTATAGTCTCTATTATTGTTTCCTAACATCAATTTAATTCATCTCGTAAAGAAAATTTGAAAATTAAGAACATAATTACTATTCACATCTCTATTCAACAAAATTCATAAATTCTTATATTTTCCACATTAACCATAATTAATAGTCTTAAATGCTCATAATAGGTTCTATATAACTCATAAATAACTATTATAACTATCAAAAATCTTAATCTAAAAAAGAAAATGAAGTTTGGAGAAAATCACCTTATTTCCCCAAAAATGAGTTCTTGAAGGATCTTGACTTGAAAATGATGATTCAAGCCTTAAATATGATTAATTTAATGATTTAATGCCTTAATTCTGAATATTAATGCATTAGAAATCAAATGGAATAGATTGGAGAGAGATAAAAGAAGAAATGAAGAAGAAAGAAAGAAAAGAGAAGAAATTATCGTAAAAAAAAATGGCTATTGTTTCTCTTTTAAACAAGCTATTGCCTCACTTAAATCATTCCTCGCTAATTTTCACTTCGCCAATTCCTACTTCATCAATTTTCACTTCGCCAATTCCACTTCTCCAATTCCACTTTACCAATTTTCACTTCGCCAATCCCACTTCGCCAAATTCCACTTCGCCAATTCTACTTCACTAAATTCCACTTCGCCAAATTCTTCTTCGGCAGCTCTCACTAATCCAGCTCGATTTTGGGTTAGAGAACTCCAATTACTTCATTTTTTATTTCCACTTAAACTAGACTTCTGAGACTACTACATATCCAAAATTCAGTTAAAAATGTGTCCAACTCGATTTATGGTGAATTTTCAAATTTGGACCTGCTTCACTGTGTTTTTCATTTTGGCAAGATAGAATCCTGCCTCACCAGCCACCTCGATAACTCGTACTAAAATAACTCGCGAGCGAGATAGAGAAGTCCAAATGCCTTGATTATTTTTCCTAGATAAACTAGACACATAGAGATACAACTTTCATGTTTACTCCTCCAGCTCGATCAGCTTCTATCCATCTCGAAATCGAGGAGCCATCTCGCATTATCTATTTCTGCCGAGCTGAAAAACCTTCCTCGTCAACTCGTACTAAACTAGCTCGCAAATGAGATACAGAAATCCAAACTCTTTGATTATTTTATTCATTAAAATAGACACTTATGGGTCCAACATATCCAAAATTTGAATCAAAAGGAGATCTACACAATTTATGGTGAATTTCTAAATTTCATCCTTACTTTACTCTCCAAGTACTATTCGAGCAAGTCTGATTCAATTAGCTCTCTATTGAACTAAAATTCTCCAATCTCCTTGAAATTTTACAACCATCTATATAACACATAAAGGAATATTTTTCATGTTACACTTTTGACTCGCTCAGCTCTAACATTCGAAAAATAAACAAACAAGCTCAGACTTTTTGCAGGAAATAGTGAACTAGACAAGTATTGGTCGAGGAAGCATATCTCTTCATACACACAAAATTTTACAAATTACAAACTTAAAGATAAGATATAAATCTACAACTTTTATGATTTACACTTTTTCAAATTATTCCTTTAAGATCATGAAAACTGACTCACAAGATCCTTCCCAAACACAGATTCTGAAATTCTCTAAACATTAATCTATTCACAATCATCTCAACAAATAGGTATAAAAAAAAATAACAGGTATTACAGATTGCCTTGATGAAAGTGGACCTATTGTTTTCACAGGCATGAACTCTAATCACGACCGTTATTTTGCTCTCTGTCTAAATACTAGAAAATTGACCTTTTGCTGTTCACGAGCGTGAATATATCCTTCACTGGCATGAATTCATTATTCATGAGCATGAGACTTCAGGCTCTATATATAGAAGTCATTTTCATATTTTTGAAAACCGGAAACCAAATTTCATTTTCTTCTTCTTCTCATTTCTTTCCTTTGCTTAACTAGCCATATTATTCCTTGATCACTCAAATAACCATTTTCTTCAAGGATTCTTCATGGGAAATACATTTTAAGGCATCAAATCACTTCAAGGGCTTCTCTTCTCAAGAAATCTCTTGTTAGGGTTTTGAAGGTAAATCCTAAACCTTTACTTCTATAGTTTTTTATGGATTATGACATTATTAGATTAGTTGTTATAGGTTGTTAGTAGTTTTTTATGAGCATTTATTTCCATTGATTATATTTATTATGGGAGTTGTGAGATTTAATGGTTTTATGTGAATAGTATGATGAATAGTAACTCTTCATTTAATGGTTTAATTGGTATTAGAAATCATTTTATTGAGTACTAAGGGGTATAGAATCCTAAAATTCTTTGTATATGGCTTTGGGGGAGGAAACCCTAATTGATCCATTTTTAATAATTTGTTGTTTTAGGCTTGGTGAACCCAAGGACTTAAGGATTATTGATTGTGGTGATAGTTGAGCTATTTGCTTTGAATTGCGGTAAGTTATGGGATAATTTGTTCTTTGTTATGAAATCCATACTTGTTAATATTATTCTTGAATGGAGTTTGGTCATTATTCTTGTACTAATTTCATATTGAATATTATTATTTTGATATTGTAATATCATTAGGCCTTAGGCCATCATTGAAATGTATTACCTTTGAAAGACAATTTGGGTCATATGCAATTGTGAAAGATGAACTCTTTGCACTATGGTATTGATAATGTGAGGTCTCTAGACCCACCCATTGTTTCTTGTATCGATTGTATGGCTATTGATGATTTAGAACTCCCTTCCAATAAGGAAGAAATCATTGGCCTATGTGCACCAGTGACCTAGCTGATAAGGTCAAATTGTATCAGTGGCTTTACCTAGGGGAGGCCCATCGGCCCTGGGATGTATGTTTTGATCAAGTATACGTATGGTATGAGATCATAATATCTCGATGGATGGATGGTATGTGTCACATCCCAATTTCAGGAAATCTGACGGTTCTAGGGTATGGGGAAGGCATAAGGCCACCTAAACCCGTAGAACCTTATTCTGTATTTCTACAGAAAATTCACCATAACTTTCCTACTTCTATAATCTATCCCAAGATTCAAGTCCCTCTCTTCATATTCAACAATAACACAACCTGAACAAATTAATACTTCTATTCCCTTATTCATCTCATATTACAACATGCATATCACATTTAATACCTTTTCCCCAATTCAAAATTTTACCTCTCAATTACACAACTTCATTTTCATTTTTTTTTTTATATATTATCTTACTAAATCCTTCATTACAAGACCATGGAACTACTAAAGAAAAAACCATAATTATAAAATAAAGAGTCTTTACATAGATACAGAAAATTCCACTTTGGAGGAAGAGGAAAGAAGTGGAATCGCTTCAATCTACCTTGCTCCTAAAAAATATAAATCCACGAGAGTCAGATACGAATATCTCAGTGAGTAACAATATATTACCACACTTGTGGCTTGGAATTCAATGTTGTTTATAAGAAAGATAATGGTTCAATATATATATATATACAATAATGAATATCAAATATTAATAAAAGGAATCATAGCCATTGTAAAGAACATCGTCAAATGAGTACTTGTTTCAAAGCTCATTTAGAGATCTAGAACAATATTGAAAAAACCCGGCCGACCCAGTTTTGACCCTAAATTTAACCGTTTAAAGCACGAACGGGGCCTCTAAAGTTTTTTGTGGATTCTTTTGCTTATTTGTGAACTGTTTTATTTTGTTATATTGTGGGCCGAAACTTTTTAGCCCATTAGGGTTTTATTCTTCTTTTAGCATATAAATATGCATGTTTTGTTTTGTAAGAGGCAGTTTTGACGAATAATAAAATCTAATTCTCTTCCAGTTTCGGTATTCTTAGAAAACAACGAAGTTGATGCCTATTTCCTGATATTTCTAAAATCAACAGATTATAGAAGATTATTGTCCGGTATTCGTGCGCAAATCAACGGATTATAATAAGAATCTCGTTTCCCATTGATATCCCACTGTGTTAGTAGGTTTGGTCAATCAAAGATTAAAAGCTTGGAATTTCAATTAAATAATTTAGGTACAATTCAAGAAAAGTAATATATATGTACTCACCTTTAAATCAAAATTTCAAAAAGTCTTCATTTCTTCCCTTATCCTAAACAAAAAGGATTATCCAAGATTTTATCCTTTTTGTAATTTTTCTTGTTAGTTACAAAATTAATTAACATATGTTTAATACTTAATCAACTTGAAAAGATCAAACTAAACTCTTAATTTTATCCTATAATGTACCCTGACAGCCCCCACTTGATTTATTCATTTATCTAGTTATAGATATCCAATTATCTTAATTATTTTTCCTAATTAAACTAGACATTTGAGCTTATAATATATCCAAATATCATATTTTTCTAAATACTACTCAATTTATGGTGGAATTTCTAAATTTATCTTGTATTTTGCATTCTGTTATGTAAATTTCATCCGGGCAGTCACTACTATTTTATTTGTAACTTAATGTATAGATATCCAAATGATGTTCTGTTTTTATATAAATTTAGTTAAGATATAAGGAAATATTTATGTTTTGAATTTTTCCTGAATCTGAACTTAAAGTCTTCAAAATTACAGAACTCGATAAAGTTACTTAGTAGAAATCCTAATCCGAGTCAGTCTTATTCAGTGACTTATATCTCTAAATACGTTTTGAATTTGACAAAATTTCCTTTTAGACATATATGACATACATATTTACAACTTTTATATTTTTAATTTTATCAAATTTTGCACCCAGGCCTATGGAAATTAAGACACGTCATTTTGTTTTATACTCTTCAAGTTTAGTTCCTTTACTCTAACCTAACATTTTATATTTCGCAATTTCTTCACTAAATTAATCTACTTATTTTCATTAATTAATCTAATAATTTCATATCATATAACTCTAATTCATGTTTAATTTAATCAATTAAAAATAAATAAATAATTATTTGAGTAAGTTTTGAATTTTTTTACCTTAGAGGAAACTTGAAGAACTTCTTCAATTCTGCTTGTTTTCCTTCACTCCTACAACTTCAATCGCCAAAGCAAGTTTATCAAATGATGATAATGACTTTTTCTAAATTAATCTAAAGAAATTTGGAGAGAAAAATGAAGGAAAAAGGAAGAAAATGAGAGGAAGTTTATCACAATTTTTTTTTTCGTCTTCTTTTCTTTTTATAGAATGTTAATTATTTTTATGGCTAATAATAATTTTAATAATTAATTTTGAGCATATATATTTCTTGATTTATGATGTCACCTTACTTATGTAATAATTTTCTTTATTTAATAATTTATATAGTGAATAAATTGTCAAGTTGCATAATTTGAATTTATAAAATAAAAAATAATAATAATATTTTTAATCTAAAACTCTCCAAATGGCCAGCTCTCTTTGAATCAAAATATTGATTCTAATCTTTGATTAATTAGGCATAATTAAGCTTAGACTTGCTAATTATTATAAACTTGCCATTTTTCCTAAGTTTATCTTTTTTACCTATTTTTCATTTAATCTTTAGGTACTTTTCTAAATCCATTTTTATTTGAAAATAATTTTTATTTACTTTTTAATGTCTTATGGTGATGTGAAAAAAAGAATTTTTGAAATCGGAGTTCTATAAAATTTATAAAAAATAAAAGCCTATAAGGTGTACAAACTAAATACCTCACCTAAGCTTACTTCTTTGTTTCCACTAATTCATTAGCTAATTTGAGCTATTTCAACTCCAAATTAATTTTTCTATGTTACCTCATCATCTAATTATAATTTTTCTCTTTCAATTTCATTATAATAATTTTCAAAAAATATTAGCAATTCCGCTACCGAGTAGCTATCCATTCTGAAATTTCCTAAGTCCCCTTAAACAAAATAGTGGATATTACATTTACTATTATGATTTAAGTTTTTAATTACTTCTTCTAGAGAAATGGTTTGTATTTCCTCTAACTTTAGTAATCACATTTGTTGAAAATTTTTGTCTTTAATTTGCTCATTATTTCCATATATAATCTTTTCTTCTTCTGTATTATACTTATCTACAGTAACACTCATAATTTCATTTAATTTTTCTCTATCTTGTTCTTTATCAAACATGTCACATCCGCACTTTTGAAATGTAACGGTCCTAGGGTATAGGGAAGCATAAGGCTACCTATAACTCGTAGAACCCAATTTACCATAATTTACAGAAAATTTACCATAGTCTCCTTTGTATTTTTCACCCTATTCCCGACCCGAAACCGGGTCTTTTAAAATTACTCATCCTGTAAGAAAATTATACTCCAATAATTTGTCCTTATACCCTCAGCTCCATCATTTTAATATCATCCAATACTTCGATAAAAAATATCAGACCAATAAATATCATTTATTTTATATTTCAGATAATATCAGTTATATATATTTTACAGTCTTTATTTAATAACAGTATTATCAATATTTTTAATATACAATAATCTTACTAAAACCATCCAATAATCCCATGGAATACTAAAATTAAAAAAAAAAGATCATTGATAAACTCTTTACATAGATAAAGGGGGTTTCCAGCTGAAAAAAAAAAAGTTGGAATCGCAACTATTTATCTCACCCCTGAAAAATAGTAATAACCACAGGATAAGAAATAATTCTCAATGAGATACATATATATTACCTTACTTGTGATGCTAGGTAGGCTCACAAGAAAGGTCAATTTTATAATAGATAATCAATAAAATTAGAAGCAAATAAAATAGAATTCATCATAGTCATTGGAGTGAACAATGGATAGGTATGTCAAAAGTATTATGGTTATAAGTAAGAGCAATACATAAAATAAATTATCCAAAGATAACAGGTCAAAAGATATATTGTAAGAAATATATCAAATAATCAGCTAAGGTTCAGTATACAAGGAAGTATAGCAAATGATAAGATAAGATTCAGTATACAAATGATCAGTTCAGAAGGTTCAATATACAAATGATTAGTTTAGAGCAATGACAAATAATTAAAATTCAGTAATAAATGGGCAGAGGCAACAGACTGGTAGTATGTCAATCAGTACAATCATACAGTTAATCAAATCGCATGACTAGGACTTTATCCCCTAATAGCTAGGGTCAATATAAAAAATTATGCGCAACGCCCGATGTATATATAAGTCTACTCCACCGGATGAGTAGTTCTGTCATTGATAATCAGTAGTGGTTCAAATAACAATGTCAATAAATTCATATATCAAGAAGTAATATATAATAAATATGGTTAATCAATTAAATTATCAATTAAGGTAACAGAACAAGTTAAGGCTTATGAAGGAAAGCTCGGCAAGTTGTGGTTTATATTCCAATGGCTAAAATTTTGCTCAATTATGTAATTCAAGATGGTTTTAAGGTAACAATCAAGGATCAAGAATAATTATGTTAAAATCAATTATAAGGAACAAATTATACACAATTAAATATACAAGGCATTTCAATAAGTTAGCAATTCCAACAATGCTCAAAGGTCTTAAGAATAAAATTAATAGATATTTAGAAACAATAAAAAGAAATAAATTCACAACGTATGTTTGGTCAATCAAAGATTCAAAGCTTAGAATTTCAATTAAATCATTTAGGCACGATTCAAGCAAAGTAATATATATATACTTACCTTTAAATCAAAATTCCAAAAAGTCTTCCTTTCTTTCCTTAGCCTAAATAAAAAGAATTATCCAAGGTTTCATCCTCTTTGTCCTTTTCTTGTTAGCTACAAAATTAATTAACATGGGTTTAATATTTAATCAACCTGAAAGTATCAAATTAAACTCTTAATTTTATCATATAATGTACCCTGGCAGCCCTATTTAATTTATTCATTTCTCTAGTTACAGATTTCCAATTGTCCCAATTATTTTTTAATTAAATTAGGCATCTGAACTTATAACATATCCAAAGATCATATTTTTCTAAACACTACTCAATTTATAGCGAAATTTCTAATCTTGGCCTGCATCCTGCATTCTTTTCTGCAAATTCTATCTGAGCAGTCACTACTTTTTTATTTGCAACTCAGTGTGTAGATATCTAAATATTATTCTATTTTCACATAAATTTAGCTAAGAAATAAGGAAATATTTTTCATGATTTGAGTTTTTCTTAAATATGAACTTAAGGTCTTCAAAATTACAGAATTCAGTAGAGTTTCAGTAAAGTTTCTCAGTAGAAATTCTAACACAAATTAGTTTTATTCACTGACCTATATCTCTAAATAAGTTCTGAATTTGATAAAACTTCCTTCTAGACATATATATCTATAACTTTCATGTTTTTAATTTTATCAAATTGTGCCCCTAAGCCTACAGAAATTAAGACAAAATATTATATTCTATACTTTTCAGGTTTAGTTCCTTTACTCTAATCTAACATTTTATGTTTCACAATTTCTTCACTAAATTAATCTACTCATTTCCATTAGCTAATCTACTAATTTTACATCATATAACTCTAATTCATGTTCTATTTAATTAATTAAAATTGAACAAATAATTATTTGAGTAAATTTTGAATTTTTTTTACCTTAGAAGAAACTTGAAGAACTTTTTCAATTCTACTTGTTTTCATTTACTCTTATAACTTTAATCACCAAAGCAAGTTTACCAAATGATGAGAATGGCTATTTCTAAGCTTAATCTAAAAAAAATTGGAGAGAAATATGAAGGGGAAAGGAAGAAAGGGAGAGGGAGCTTATCACAAATTTTTTTCTTCTTCTTTTCTTTTTATAGAATTTTAATTAATTTTATGGCCAATAATAATTTTAATAATTATTTTTTAGCATAAATATTTCTTGATTTATGATGTTACCTTGCTTATATAGTAATTTCCTTCATTTTTTCATTTAATAATTTTTATGGTGAATAAATTGTCAAGTTGCATAATTTGAATTTATAAAATAAAAAAAAAAATAATATTTTTTATCTAAAACTCTCCAAATAGCCAGCTCTCTTTGAGTCAAAATATTGACTTTGAATACTAATATTTGATTAATTAGGCTTAATTAAGGTTGGACTTGCTAATTATTACAAACTTGCCTTTTTTCCTAAGTTTATATTTTTTACCTATTTTCTATTTGATCTTTAGGTACATTCTTAAATCCATTTTTACTTGAAAATATTTTTAATTTACTTCTTAATGTCTTATGGTGATGGAAAAAAAAAAAGAATTTTTGAAATCGGATTCTATATAATTTATAAAAAATAAAAAACTACGAAGTGCACAAACTAAATATCTCACCCAAGCTAACTTCTTTGTTTCCACTAATTCATTAGTTAATTTGAGTTATTTTAATTCCAAATTAATTTTTCTATATTACCTCATTATCTAATTATAATTTTTCTCTTTCAAGTTTATTATAAGAATTTCTGAAAACTTTTAGTACTTTTGCTGCCGAATAATTTTTCATTCTGAAATTTCATAAGTCCCCATAAGCAAAATAGTGGATATTACAAAATATTTCTTGCAATTATTTTAAATTATAATTACTTAATTCATTCATCATCTTCCTTAAATGTATATTTTCTTTTGAATTTTAGAAAGAATAGCTATACTTATAATAAGAATTCATTATACCTTGATCTTCTTTAATTAGTAGCAAGTATTTCTTTGTCTTATGCTTCTTGAAGACGTTTAATTTCACGAATTATTAGTAATTGTCTTTTTTTTTCTAATGAAATGATTTATTTTATTAAATTTTTATTTTATTTTGTTTATCAATTGATATATTCTAATTTTTATAATTTTTCAAAAATACTATACAATAAATCAATATTATAATTTTGTTGCACATTTATGTCATATTTTCTATATCGAACTGCATTGTGTGAAATATGATCACATATACAAGGTATTATTTCTTTAAAATTATTATATTGTATTGGCTTAAACTTGTATTATTTTCCAGTTTTTCTATTTATGAGGTACTAATTCCAATTAAAACTCAACTAAAACTAAACTCAGTTAAAACTCAACTTAAATTCTTATAACTAAATCAATTATTCTAGTTTTTATATGCTCTTTTGGCTTAATTAGCTTCTTACAAAAAAAAAAAAAAAAAAAAAGTCAAGTGGATTTTGGTTTAAAATAATATCTAACTATAAGCTAAAATGATTGTAACTTTTAAAAGCCAAAGTCCCCTGTCTATGCATGTAAATAATTCTATGATTCTTTCCTACTTAACTCTACTTTCGAAATTCATAAATTAATTTTTTTTAGAATTGATAGAGTAATTAACTTATTTTAAAATTTTTATTCAGACTTGAATGAAAAACTTTTAGACTAAAATGATTAATATTTTGATATTAAAGGATGAAAATGTAATTAAATGAATTTATTTTAAGAATGAAAGGGGCAAAGTGGTGATTGAAGTTTTATTATTATTATTTTTATCTTTTATTAGTAAAAACCATTAAAAGAAGAAAATTTAAATACAAATATTTATACATATTTTATTGAAATTAAATTAAAATTTAGTATTTTTATATTATATTTTAAAATTTAAGGACCATAATAAAATTAGGGTGACTCTATTAATTAATTGTGAATTTTTTTTTTTAAGGTATACCCTTCTATTCCTTTCTCTATGTTATTAATTATTATATCATTTCTATTCTATGTACTCTTTTCCTCTATTTTTAATAATTAATTCTTTTTTATCTTTTTTTTTTCTCTTCATTATTAATTCAAGTATAATTTCTTTTTCTTTTTCTTTGTCTTTTTAATTTAATGATTAAGATTTTATTTTGTATTTAATAATATAATTTGTTTTTCTTAAAAATAAAAAATGAATTGATAATCAAATGTAATAGTTTTTTTTTTAGAATCAGTAATTTTATTATTTTGAAAATAATTTTAATAATTTTTTTTTTTACTTTCTTTATTTTCTACATATACTCGGTTAATAAATAAATTAGTTTTTTTGTCAAATTATTGTTTGTTTTAGCTCGAAAGAAAAAAGGAAGATGATGGTGTAATAACCCTAAAAGAAAACTAAAATCGTTTAAAGATAGTTACAAGAAACGAGTATGGGTAGATAAATTTTTATAAAATTAGGAAGTGAATTGCTTGAAATTGATTATGTGTAACTTAAGTTAGGTGGTTAAATATCATGGAAAAAATGATTAAGAAGAAAAAGTGTTTGTTAATCAAACTAATCAAAGAGACTTAGAAGAAAATTTTAGAAATTCTAAGTTGAACATCTTTTGGTGTTCAATTTTTAATAAACTCTAAAATAGTCTTTTATCTAATTTTTCTTCACAGATCTAAGACCTGATTAATAATGAGTAAAATTGAAAATTAAATTGAGTGAAATGACAAAATAGAAATGTCTAAATTAAAAAGTGAAAGAGATGGAGGAATTAGAGGTATAAATGACAATTTTATAATTTGAAAAAAATGGAGTCAAAACTTATTTGACTAATAAAAAAATAATAAATAATAAAATAATAGAAAAAGATTATGAGTGCCAGCCAAGATTAGGAATTATCACAAAAAAAATTTAAATTAATTTATTCTCCTAAATGAACTTAAGCAAAAAATCCATCTACATTCATTTCCAATTTCTAATATTTTGATTTTCTTTTTCTTAATTTATATTGGTTGATAATTTATATAAATAAAGAAAAGAGTTAAAGAAGCCACTAACTTCTTCTTCCTCCATCAAGCTAGCTAAAAATCTCTATAATAAAAATCTTTAAAATTTTTGCTCAACTTTTACCTTACTCAAATCACCTCTCCATCTTCATCAATTTTCATATCTCCATCTCTAAAGTTTCTCTTCTTCAAAATTGTTAGAGATTTAAGGAAAATTTTGTCCAAGACTTCAAAAGGTAATGTTCTCATCTAGCTCTATAATTCAATTTAATGAGTTTAATTGATAATTAAGAGGTTTAATTGGTGAAAGGAAGTTAAATTAGAAGCTAATCCTTGGAAATTTTGAATTTTCTATGACTTGGTAGAATCTTGAGACTAAGTTTTTGTATCCTTAGAGTTAGAATTTGAAGATTCTTAAAATTAAAATTGTAGATCTACATGTCTAGATCATTTGTCTTTAAGAAAGTTTTATCAATTTCTCACTGTGTTGAGAGATATAGTTCACTGAATAAGGCTGACTCGGGTTATAGTGTTTGTGCTGAGAGACCCTACTGAGTTTTTCAATTTTGAGGACCTTAAATTCTGATTCAGGAGAAACTCAAAACATAAAAAATCTTTTTTTATATCTTAGCTAAAATCTCTTAAAAACATAATAAAAATTGGATATCTACAATATGAGTTATAAGTAAAAGAATAAGGAGTGTTCGGGTAGAAGTTGCATGGGAGATTATAGATTTCAAGTATGTCTTCAAAATTTCACTATAAATTATATAGAGTTTATAAAAATTTGATTTTTAGATAAGTTAGAACCTCATATGTTTAGTTTAATTAAAAAAAGGAATTGAAATAATTGGATAAATATATCATGATATATGAATAAAAGAATTACGGCTGACAGAACAAAATAGTTAAGAATCAAAGGGGTTTTTCAAAATTAAATTTAGAATTGTGTAATTGAGCATCGGTTTAGTAATAAAATGTATTCCATTTCTGTTATAGCTTCAAGAAGAAAAGAAAATGAAAAAGAGTGTGAGGAGTTGGATCACTCTTTTTATCTTTGCTAAGAGAAGAAGTCATTTTCTTCATTTTGTATTTTGGTGGTGAGTAAGACATATATATTCTCTTACTTGTGTTTGAACTCAAATTAATTTGTTGTGAATAGTACCACATTATTCATTGATGGCCAAGGAAACCTTATCGTTTTTTCTTAAAATTCATATATAAGGATTCTACGGGTTTAGGGTGCCTTACGCTTTCCTATACCCTAGGACCGTCATATCTCCTGAAATGAGGGATGTGACAAAGTTGATATCGGAGCAAGAATTAAATTTAAACATAATTAATAACATATATGTGTCATAAGATATAAGAGAACTATGGAGCAATAGGAATTGATGTATCGTAAATTGTAAGTTATATGTTATGTGTGTATTCTGCTTATCATTAATTGATCTATGTTCTTGTGATTTTATTGTAGTAAAATGCTGCCAAGGGGATATCCGAGAGGGAGAGGACAAGGTAGAGTTGTTATTTATAGAGAGACTGCTAGGCAGGGATCCCCTCGACTTGGCAGAGTTTGAAGGCTGAAGTAGCTTCCCAGATATCACCAGGAAGAGCTGAGTTAGCTGAACGCCCATAAGTAAGAAGAATAATTGAAGTGGAAGATGAGGAAGTAGCAGAAAATGTGGAAGCAACGAATGAAGAATTAATAAGAGAAAATGAGCGATTGAGAAAGGAAGTAGAAGAACTGAGGAGAATTAGGCAAGATTCTATGTCTGCACCTATGCCACCACCAATACCTGATATTTCTCCACCAATAGTGGTACCACCTCCTAGACTTGTTGTGTAGCCAGAGGGCCAAAGGATTATTAATGAGGGTAGTATCACTATGTTTGATTTTTTGAAATTGAGATTGCCTGAGTTTAGTAGAGAGTAGGGAGATGAGCCCATTTAGTTCTTAGAGCGGCTATAAAAGGTTGTGAAAAAGTTGCCATGCTCTGATGCTAGAGCTATAAAATTAATTGGCTTATTGTTAAAAGATAAAGCTGGGAATTGGTTTGAGAGGCATATTGATGACAGGTAGTATGGTGATAATCCACCAAGCTAGGCAGAGTTTAAACAATTGATGATTGATGAGTTTCTCATTGAGGGGGAAAAAGATAGAAGAATAATTCAGTTTGACAGACTAAAACAAGGGAATATGAGTGTACAAGAATATGCTAAGGAGATTCTGAGGGTAATTAAATTTGACAGATAGATAGTTCCAAATGAAGCTACTGAAATCAAGAGATTCAAAAGAGGACTGTATGCTTCCCTACACAATACATTGTTGCAAGTGGAGTTTACTTCTTTGACCAAGTTAATCGATCACTCCACTCAAATGGAATTGAAATATAAAGATGAAAGAGCAGCACGGGAGCAAAGAAGAAAGAGTAGTGGTAGAGGTCAAAGCAGTCAGTGTAGGACATGGGAGTAGAGATCACAAGGTAGATCAACAGAGAATGGGTTTTGGTTTCCAAAAAGTTAGACAACTGGTAGTGTTAGGGGTGGTCATAGCAGATCAGTTGCAGCATCTTCAGCTCCTAGGATGATTGCCAGTGCACCTAAGGCAGGATAGTCTAGTCAGACTTTTCCCACTTGCCAAACTTGTGGCAAGAGGCATCCAGGAACATGTAGGTGGTTGATTGGGGTTTGTGTTAGATGTGGATAAAAAGATCATTTTGTGAAGGATTGTCCACTTACTAGAAGACAGCAGGGTACTTCATCAGTAACACAGCCTTCGGTTCAACAAGGTTAACAGGGTAATAGGGACCGTGGAGGTAAAGGCAGAGGCTAGAATACTACTGCTACACCTACACAACCGCCTGCTGGCAAAGGACAGGGCATAGTGTTTGCCCTTAATTGACAAGAGGCTCAGACATCAAATACCACAGTGGAACAATTTTGATTCAGAATAATTTGGCTTCAATTTTATCTGATTCGGGTACTACCCATTCATTTGTATCTTTTGCTTTTGCAAAGAAATTAGGTAAGGGTAGTATAAAAATGGAGTTGTCATTGGAGGTGTCTACACCATTGGGTAAAACTGTTATGGTAGATCGGGAATATGATATGTGTGTAGTAGAGATTAAAGAGAGAAGACTTCTAGTGACACTAGTAGAGTTGCATGTGTTAAAAACTATATGTTATACTGGGTATGGATTGGCTAACACAACATAGAGCTTATATTGATTGTTATGTGAAGAGGGTGGAGTTCAAGCTAGATGGACAATCTACCTTTATGTTTCCAGGCGAAAGGCATGGTAGTTTATCTAATATTATTTCTGCTATAGGAGCTAAAAGGCTTCTAAGGAAGGGTTGCCAAGATTACTTGGCTCATGTGATAGACAACCGAGTGGTTGTTGCAAGGGTGGATCAGATTCCGATAGTGAATGAATTTCCAAAGGATTTATCTGGATTGCCACCAGAAAGAGAAATTGAATTTGAGATTGAAGTTTTTCCAAGAACTAACCCTATTTCCATTTCTCAGTACCGAATGACACCAACTGAATTAAAGGAGTTGAAATTACAGTTGCGGGAGCCACTTGACAAGGGGTTTATCCAGCCTAGTAGTTTACCTTGGGGAGTGCCAATCTTGTTTGTAAAGAAGAAGGATGGATATTTACGGATGTGTATTGATTACCGATAATTGAATAAAGTGACTATTAAAAATAAATATCATTTACCAAGGATCGATGATCTATTTGTTCAGCTACAAGGTGCCAGTCACTTCTCAAAAATAGATCTTCGATCGGGCTATCATCAGTTAAGTATCCGAAAAGAAGATGTGTTAAAGACAGCTTTTCGAACCAGATACGGGCATTATGAAATTGTAGTGCTGCCATTTAGGTTAACGAATGCCCCTGCGACATTCATGGATCTTATGAATAGAGTATTTAAACCATTCTAAGATAGATTTGTCATTGTTTTTATAGATGATAGTCTTGTTTATTCTAAAAGCTGGGCATAACATGAACAACATTTGAGAATGGTACTGCAGACCCTTTGGGAACATCAGTTGTATGCCAAATTCTCAAAATATGAATTTTCGCTTTCAGAGGTGTGCTTTCTAGGTCATGTTATCAGTGGTGAGGGTATTAAAGTTGATCCTAAAAAGGTTGAAGTAGTTACAGAATGGCCTAGACCATCTAGTGTGATAGAAATCCATAGTTTTCTGGGTATAGCTGGCTATTATCGTTGATTTGTGAAGGATTTCTCTAAAATACATGCACCATTAACCAGATTAACAAGAAAGCAAGTTAAATTTCAGTGGGATGATGCCTGTGAAGAAAGCTTTCAGAAGTTCAAAACTTGTCTCACTACAGCTCCAGTATTAGCATTTCCATCAAGCACCGACAGATTTGCTATTTACTGTGATGCTTTATGAGTAGGACTTGGATGTGTATTGATGCAGCATAGAAAGGTGAATGCTTATACATCCAGACAATTGAAGAAACATGAAGTAAATTATCCAATACATGATCTAGAGATGGCAGCGGTGGTATTTGCTTTACAAATTTAGAGGCATTACTTGTATGGGAAAAAGTGTGAAATCTTCACCTACCATAAAAGACTTCAACAAAGGGATTTGAATTTACGGCAGTGGTGATGGGTTGAATTGGTGAAGGATTATGATTGTTAGATATTGTATCACCCCAGTAAAGTAAATGTAGTGGTAGATGCTTTAAACCGAAAGTCGATGGGCATTTTATCGCGTATAGTTATAGATAGAAGACCACTAATCAAGCAGTTGAAATAATTGTTTAACATGGGCATTTGGTTTGAAGTTGCAGATTCACATGCTGTGTTTGAACATTTTAAAATGAGACCAATGCTAATTGATGAAATTGAAGCCTCACAGGGTAAAGACCCGTATTTGGTGAAATTGAAAGATGATGTGAAGAAATGTGTAATTGATAAATCAACTGAAAAGTCTTCTGACTTCAAAGTGAAAAATGGGGTATTGAAATTGGGTAGTAAATGGTGTGTACCTGATGTGGATGGACTCCGGGAGTGTGTTATGCAGGAGATTCATCATGCACCATATAGTGTTCATCCTGGAGCAACAAAAATGTATCATGAATTAAAAAGTACTTATTGATGGTCAAGGTTAAAGAAAGATATGGCTAATTATGTGGCTACTTATTTAGCTTGTTAGGAAGTAAAATTTGAACACCATAAGCCTTTAGGTTTATTGCAGGAGATTGAACTACCAGAGTGAAAATGGGAGCAGGTGACTATGAATTTTATTGTTGGCTTGCCACAAACTGTAAAGGGATATGATTCTATTTGGGTCATTATGGATTGACTTACAAAGTCAGCACATTTTCTGAAAGTTAAAACAACCTATACAACATCTCAGTATACTCAATTGTACATTAACAAGGTTGTAAGGTTGCATGGGGTGCCAATATCTATCATTTCTAATAGAGGTACTCAATTCACTTCCCGATTCTAACAGAAATCAGGAGGCATTGGGTACACGGTTGAATTTCAGCACTGCGTTTCATCCGCAGACAAATGGATAAACAGAAAGAACCATCTAGACATTAGAAGACATGTTGAGGTTATGTGTTCTGGATTTTGGAGGCAGTTGGGATAAGTATTTACCTTTGGTGAAGTTTGTGTATAATAATAGTTACCATTCGACCATTGGTATGGCACCATAGGAAGCACTATATGGCTGAAAGTGTCAATTATCAGTTTGTTGGATTGAACTAGGAGAGAAGGCAATTGAATTGCCCTGAATTGATCCAAGAGACAATGGAGAAGGTGTAAATTATTAGAGAAAGAATGAATATTGTTTTCAGTCGGCAGAAAAGTTACGTGTATCTGAAGAGAAATGATGTATATTTTTCTATTGGTGACCATGTGTTTCTCAAAAATTTTCCTATGAAAGGTGTTATGAGATTTAGCAAAAAGGGAAAGTTATCACCTAGATATGTGGGACCATTTGAGGTGCTTGATAGAGTTGGAAATGTGTCTTATTGCTTGGATCTTCCTCTGAGCTTAAGCCACATGCATCCAGTTTTCTATGTTTCAATACTGAGGAAGTATATACCGAATCCATCACATGTTCTTCTAGTGCAATAGATAGAGGTAGATGAAGATATGCCGTATGAGAAGATTCCTATTTAGATTCTAGATAAATAAGTAGAGAGGTTGAGAAATAAAGAAATCCCAATGGTAAAAGTGCTATGGAGGAATCAAAGTGCAAAAGAATGCACCTAGGAAACTGAATCAAACATGCGACAGAAGTACCCCCAGTTGTTTTCTGTATGAGATAAGTGTATTTTTTAAATTCAATGATGAATTTATTATAAGGGGAGTAGAATGTAATAACTCTAAAATAAAACTAAAAGTGTTTAAAGATAATTATAAGAAATGAGTATAGGTAGACGAATTTTTATAAAATTAGGAAGTGAATTGTTTGAAATCGATTATGGGTAACTTAAGTTGGGTAGTTAAATATCATGGGAAAATGATTAAGAAATTAAATAAAGTTAGAAAAAGTGTTAGTTAATCAAACTAATCAAACAGACATAGAAGAAAATCTTAGAAAGTCTAAGTTAAACACCCTCTGGTGTTCAATTTTTAATAAACTCTAAAACAATATTTTATCCAATTTTTCTTTACAAACCTAAGATCTGATGAATAATGAGTAAAATTGAAAATAGAATTTAGTGAAATAACAAAATAGAATTGTCTAAATTAAAAAGTGAAAGAGATTGAGAAATTAGAGGTATAAATGACAATTTTGTAATTTGAAAAAAATAGATTCAAAATTTATTTGACTAATAAATAAAATAATAGAAAATAATAGAAAAGATTATGAGTGCCGGTCAAGATTAGGAATTATTACAAAAAATTTTAAATTAATTTATTCTCCTAAATGAACTTAAGCACAAAATCCATCTACATTCATTTCCAATTTCTAATATTTTGATTTTATTTTTCTTAATGTATATTGGTTGATAATTTATATAAATAAATAAAAAAAGAGTTAAAGAAGTCACTAACTTCTTCTTCCTCTATCAAGCTAGCCAAAAATCTCCATAACTAAAATCTTCAAAATTTTTGCTCAACTTTTACCTTACTCAAATCACCTCTCCATTTTCATCAATTTTCATATCTCCATCTCTAAAGTTTCTCTTCTTCAAAATTGTTGGAAATTTAAGGAAAATTTTGTCCAAGACTTCAAGAGATAATATTCTCATCTAGCTCCATAATTCAATTTAATGAGTTTAATTGATAATTTAGAGGTTTAATTGGTGAAAGGAAGTTAAATTAGATATTAATCCTTAAAAATTCTGAATTTCTTATGACTGGTGGAATCTTGAGACTGATTTTTCGTATCCTTAAAATTGGAATTTGAAGATTCTTATAACATAAAAATTGTAGATTTACATGTCTAGATTATTTTTTTATAAGGAAATTTTATCAAATTCTTGCTATGTTGAAAGATATAAATCACTGAGTAAGGCTACCTGGGTTAAGATTTGTGCTGAAAGATCTTACTGAGTTTTTCAATTTTGAAAACTTTAAATTCTGATTCATGGGAAACTCAAAACATGAAAAATCTTCTCCTATGGCTTAACTAAAATATCCTAAAAACAAATTAAAAATTGGATATCTAAATAGTGAGTATAAGCAAAATAGTGAGGAGTGTTCGGGTAGAAGTTGCAGGGGAGATTACATATTTCAAGTTTATTTTCAAAATTTCACTATAAATTGTATAGAGTTTAAAAAAATTTGATTTTCAGTTATGTTAGAACCGAAGATATTTAGTTTAATTAGGAAAAAGAATTAAAATAATTAAATAAATATATCATGAGATATGAATAAAAGAAGCAGGGCTGCCATAAAAAAAAAAAGTTAAAATTAAAGGGATTTTTTAAAATTAATTTTAGAATTGTGTAATTGAGTATTTGTTTAGTACTAAAATATATTTCATTTATGTTATAGCTTAAAGAAGAAAAGAAAAAGAAAAAGAGTGTGAGGAGTTGGATTACTTTTTTTTATCTTTGCTAGGAGAAGTCATTTTCTTCATTTTATATTTTGAAGGTGGGTAAGATATATATATTTTTTTACTTGTATTTGAATTCAAATTAATTTGTTGTGGATACTAACACATTATTCATTGATGGCCAAGGAAACCTTGCTATTTTTTTCCTAAAATTTATATATAGGGGGTTCTACGGGTTTAAGATGCCTTACGCTTTTCTATACCCTAAAACCTTCATATCTGCTAAAGTGAGGATGTGACAGATGGTGGCGAAGTTACAAAAAATTTAACTTTATTTGTAGATTTAGGATCCCTAAATATAAGATTTTTTTTAATAAATTTTCTCATTCTATCGGATACCCAAACATTTATTTTTTAACTGAGCACATAAAAAATAAAAAAATAAAAAAATTATTAAAATTATTTTCAAAATAATAAAATTATTGATTTGAAAAAAATTATTGCATTTGATTATCAATTCAATTTTTATTTAAAAAAAAAAACAAACTATACTAATAAATATAAAATAAAATTCTAATTATTAAATTAAAAAGACATAAATTATACTTGAATTAATAATGGAGAGGAAAAAAAAAAGAATAAAGAAGAATTAATTATTAAAAGTGGAGAAAGAAAAAGAGCGTATAGAATAAAAGTAGTATAATAATTAATAACAAAAAGAAAGAAATAGAAAGGTATATTTAAAAAAAAAAATTATCCGCCACCGTTTTTTTAACTGTGACAATAAAGCAATTCATAAAATTAGTGTTAAATTCAGGGAACCCTTATAAAAGATCTTTAAAAAATTTGTACTATCATTCTTTTAATATGCTATGTTTATTAATTTATTTCAGTGTTGGCAATTCCTGAATTAATAAGCAATAAGCATGTCCTCACTCAAAAACAAAAAAAAAAACCCATGAAAAATTAATGATAAGCATGCGATAAAAAACTTCCAAAAACGAGACTTTTATTATAGAAATAAGACAAAAATTTAAATGTTAAAAAATTCGATATATTATTTTATATAATATCTTTAAAAAAAAATTATCATATATATATTTACATTACATTGAAAAATAACATTTCCATTAGAAAAACATCTTGAATTAGGTCACATCATTTTCCCATTTGATTAATTGAACCAAAATACAGAACCTGACCTTTGAAACATCCTAATCAAACCATACACTTTACTACTCTTTCTTCCAAAATAAAAGTTAAATTAAAAAAAAAAAAAAAAAAAATCTACAGTTCTACATACCCAATCCATTGACCTTACAATTAATTTGGTCGGTGCCAAATATATATATATATTACCTTCTTTCTGGTGTCCAATGAGGCAAAGCTGGGCTGAAATGTGTAGAAATAACTCTTGAATCAAGCAATTCCATGATTGGTGTAAAATTCACACATCTTGGTACTTTATATTGATTTATTGAGGCTCCTCTTGATATTGCATAATCCATTAATTCTTCAAATGTACCATTTTTCACCACTCTTATTTCTAGTGGACCTATTGAGTTATCCGCAACTCGCCCTTGTCTATACACTGAGTTCAACGATTCTTCCATTGCATGACAACATTGACTCAGTACCTTCTCGCTTGGTGAGTTTGCCGAGTCTTTTACTAATAACTCCCAGTATATCACATAATGACCAGGGATCGTCTTTGTATCAGCAAAACTCGTGTACTCAACCACACTAGTGTTGTGTTCTTGTAATAGTTGAGAAGCGTTCTCCACTGCTTTTTGTAACTCAGCTTCATCAGTTTTATCCGAGTCAATACTGAGTAACACGTTCTTTCTTCTGACGAAATGAAACTGAGGAGCTGAGTTATGAAACCCAGTAACTCGGAGGATGTCACCAACTCGGTACCTGTACAAACCTGCGTAAGTAGTGATAACAAGTTCATACTCTTTCCCTACTTCAACATCTACAAGGTCAACGAGTTTTGGAGGTGAGTCACGAGTTAACCCGGTTGAGGAAGGATCATGAGGTAAAAACTCGAAATAGGCCATGTTTGGCATGATGGTATAAGAAACTTCTGATGGTTTACACATTGGATTGAGATTTAATCCAAAGTAACACTCTGATGAAGCATACATAGTGCAAGCTAATGGCAAACCACCACTATAGTAATCAAGAGTAGGGATGTATTGGGCCATAGCTCCAGTCACAATTACGTCTAAATACTTGGTATTAGGCCAAATTCTAGTAATAATTCCTCCCCAATTTTCTTCTGAACATTGTAATCTAATAAACTCTGCAAGCTCTAAATTGGGTTTCATTATTTTCGCCATGTACTCTTTTATGGATGGATCAGTGATACGCTTATTTGGCGTACCAAACTCTATATCTTGAGTAAGTTCTTTCCAATTGAGTTGAAGAAATCTAATAGCTCGGAGAAGTCCGGAGGCGAAAACTGCGCCAACTCGGAGGACTTGTTCCCGCTCCAGGAGGCCGCAGAGCATCTGGGTATACATACTTTGGAAAGAATCTGAACAGAGAATGGCTTCGTTTGGACTTGTGTAGACATTGTAGGGATCATAAGGACGAGTTTTGAAATGTTCACTCTTGTAGTAACTTGTAAGTACAGGACGAGCTAGGAGCCCACCTGGAGTTCTTGTTTCTGATTTTATAAACAAGAAATATAAGCCTTTGCCTTTGTCTAAACTAGGCACGTACCTGTTGCATAAAAACCGCGTTTTCATTAATACAAATCAGAAGATAATCTTTACAAGACAACAATTGCATGTGAATCGAATTTAATTAAGTTAATTAGACCGCGTTTGTTGGATTCTTTGAAATTAATTACTACTTACAAGTTCATTACTGGCATCAGTAGACTATACAATAATTGTCGACGATCCAGCTCTTCTTGAATTGTTGGCATCAGTTTTCTTTCACCAGCTGATGTCCCAGAACTGTAAAAAAAAAAAATTATAAAATTTAATTAGCCTGAGAATTGCATAGGTAATTTTTATTTACCGTTAGACTAAACTGAGTTTAGATAAATGATAAATTAATAAAGGGTTATTAAGAATAACTCACCTAGTGAGGAATTCAGAAATGGGGTGAGCAGATAAAATGGCAGAACGATCACCATTAGCGATACGTTGGATTTCAGGCTGAAGATCTTCATAAGTAATCATTGGTAGCTTAGACTTAAAAGTTTCACGGTCTGTGGCTCCATCGAGATTGACCCTTTTTAAGTACTCAACATCTTTGTTTCGGTTCAAGATTTCAGCCAATACATTTTCTTGAACCACATCAGCATTTCTAGTTATTTCTTCAATAAATTGAAGACCTTTGGCATCTTTCTCACACGCTGGAGGTCCCAAGGGAGATGAAAGAGCATTGTCAACAGCCATTATAGAAAGTAAAATATGAAAAAAAAATTCAGAAGAAATTGAGCGTATGTTTTTGGTTTCTTAGTTATTAGGTAGAGAGAGTTTGTAGAAAGAAAGAAAGAACAGAAAAAAAAAGAAATGTTTTGTTGTGCGAGTGAGAAGAAAAGGGGAGTCCTTGTTGGGGCTTATATAGTGGAAGAAGACCACTACTAGTCACTTGCTTTCATTGGCAGGACTCGTAATTAGCCATGTTGGAATGGGACCCACTAAGAAAAAAAGGAGCTGGGACGGAAGTATGTGGAAGGAGAGGAAAATTCGTCTCCTCATAAAATTATGCTAAGTTTATCCCATATATCTTAATTAATAATTAATAAAATATTTTAATTAATATAATTTATTTATTTATTTTTAAAAAAATATCAATATTAATTTTTTACTTTTTATATTTTTAATATATTAAATTGTTATGAAATATTTAATATATATTAAATATATAATCTCAAATATTTAAATTAAGCAGTGATAAATTATTTTAATTAATATAATTTTAATTTATTTATTTTTAAAAATATTAATATTATTTTTTATTTTATTTATTTTTATTTCATTGAATATAAATAAGATTCACTGGATTCGTCTGCATATTAGATGTGGACAAAATTTTCCCCAAAAGAGTATGACGTGGAAAAGTGAAAATAGGAAAAGAAAAAAAAAAAAAAAACCTGTGTATGACATGACATAGTGTGTTCCAATAAATGTAGAGGAAAAAGGGGACAAAGGGTGGCCCACAACACGTAGACATGGCAAGAAATGAGGGAGACATGTGGGGTTAGGTGGGGCCATGTCAGCGGAGCAAAAGAGTGGGGAGAAGGGGGGTTTTATTAAACGCGTCAGCCAACCACGCGGCTGCTTTCGGGGTACAAGTGTCGGTCATAGATGGAGATTGGTTACCGGCGGGTGCGGCAGTTTTCGATGTTATACCCGTGCACGTGAGACAGATGCCCTCAAGCCTAACTTGTATTATAAATTTTAGTTTAATTTCTTAGTCTTATTTGGTCTACGTTCTGTGTGGTCTAATCCTATGAACAGATCATATGTATATATTTAAAAATTATTAACAATTTTATTATGATTTTAAAAGTAAAATAATTGAATTTTTTAATTCAACTAATATCTATTAAATTTTTTTTATAGCTTAGACTGAGTATATATATATTAATATAATAATATAATAATATATGGAGCATAAAACCAGTATCATATCATGATTATTAAAATCGAATCGAATCAACTGATTAAACTGAAAAAATTAAAAATCGAATTAAGGATTGATCCGGTCAATTTTCTTTTACCCATCTTAAAAAAAATATATAAAAAATTAATGATCCGATTAATTAATTAATGAATCAGTCAAATCGAATCGATTTTTCTATTCAAACGGATCAATTTTTTTTTTTTTTAATTTTTGATCAAAACGACTTTGTTTTTGTTAAACAAAAACAACGCCGTTTTAAATTAAAAGAAATTAAGAGAATTTAAGTAACTTCTTTTCAATTTTACCCGACTTCAAAATCTATCCAATGTCAAAATCATGATCATATTACATGTTATCCTACTATGTGAGTAGTTATTTAAGCAAATAAATGTTCATAACTTATTATATATATAATTTTTGACTTAATGTGATTGGATTGACACTATAAAAAATATGATCTTACATAAATTCTTAATTTAGTCATAATTGTATTATATTTATTTTCATCATATATATAATAAAAGTTAAATTATATATATATATATATGTGTGTAAATTTAATTGGTTCGACTCCGATCGATTTTTTAACCATTTATTTTCACTGATTCTTTAATCAGTTTTAAAAACATTGATCCATATCTTTTTTACTTGGTAAAAAAATAGAGAAAAAATCATATTGATTAAAATATATTATCACTCGTTAATTTAGTGTATCAATTTAGAATATATATATATATATATATTAAATTTTAAAATTTGCACTGTCTAAACTATCTAAATCATATTATTGCTATTAGACGGTTTGATTATTTTTAATGTTAGAATTTGAAAATATAATGTATTTTGATTAAAATATAATTTTAAAATCAAATCAATTGAACTATATATATATATATATTTTGATTTGAATAAGTTGTTAAAACCAAATCAAATTAATATCTCTAATTTGTTTTGAATCTTTTCATATTAAAACATGGAAATATATTTCTAAAATAAACCCTAATAACATCTTATTGTTATTTTTAATATTATTTAAATAATAATATCAAATAGACTTTTAATTTTCTTTATAGAGAAAATTGTAAATTTTAAAATTTTATTCAATAGAAGACAAATCATTTAATTAACTAAAATCAAGAGAGATTGAAAATAAAAATTTTAGTCAAATAATGAGGGAATGGACCACTCAATCTAAATGTAGATATTATACAAACTTTGGGAAGATGAAAGTTCGTATATGCCATTTTATCTTCTTGTACAGAAAAAAGGGAATAAATTACGTATATATGTTTTTTTTGGTGTGTGTAGTGTGGAGAAATGGCCATTGGGAAGGATAAGGTTGTTTACCTTACATCATTGTTTAAAGGATTTATGCATATTATTTCAATTTAAAACCGTTCAATATTACTAAATAATGTCACTTATATATATATATATATATATATATTTTTGTACATATTATCCTATCCTCAAATTCGTGCTTATGGCCAAATTTATTAGGATGGATATGAACGTGCAAATTCCAAATGGGACTTTCTTTTTTCTTTTTCTTTTTTTATTGAAGGATTTTTTTTGTCATATCTAATTTATAAAAGATATATACATGTTTTGTTAATTTTAATTAATAAACATATATTAATCAATGTGTTTATGATTTAATAATACTAAATTTATCTTTATAATCGAAAAATCTCAAATTTAAATCTTAATTGAAGTTATATATATATATATATATATATAGTTAATTTGGACTATAAAAAAACCTATGGGAATGGATTAATATTACATAATTGGGAATGAATTAATATTTATACTTTTTAATAAGAAAAGAAGAAAATATTCTTTACTTTTAAGAATGTATACATGTCAGGCCACAAATTTGGCTCTTTAATACCTCTTTTCTCTCCATTTTCTTTCTCATCTAGGTCACAAGCACTACGACAAGGTAACACATCTCCTAATTACTTAGGTTTAATATTTTCAGTACCCAATCCTAGCTTATGGATAGCTTTATATATATATATATGCCCTAGAGTAATACTAGTACATATACATTTGTAACATTAATACCTTTAATGACAATAAAAATATTATTTATTCATGATAACTCTTTCATTTATTTAGAATACTTATGCTTAAGTTAATTGTTAGATGATTATTTTCTTTGTAAGGAGAATGCAATAACAACTCTATCTAGTATGATTATTTGAAACTATTCATAGTTGTTGGACTTTTTTCTTTGGCCGTAATAATCCAGTAAAGATTATCACCTCTATTTTGTCTTTTCAGTTAGTGTAGTACTAATGGAACGAATACTGGAGTTATTAATCACTTGATTGGCAATATCAGGAAAAACGTGGATATTTATTTATTATATGGTTGAATTGTGACATTGAATGAGATTGTCATGAGATTTTATTTTTGTCAATCGACCATCATCTTTATCTCAATAATACATATAGTCTAGACTTGAGGTGACATAATTGTCTTATATATAGATGTGAAGGTTTGCTCATGCTGTTATACCAAGACTAATCATGCTCTGACATAATTGCTTTTAGTATCCTTAACTAGTTATAATTCAAGTGTCAACCAGATATATATATATATAAATATATTACTTCGGGTAACAGGGTTAAAGTCTTATGTTGTCAAGTACTTCTTAATATTAAATCCCTAACAATATATTTTAGATTGATTAGAAATAATTTTTCTAATGAGAGTCTAATCTTATTGAGAATAAAGTGGAATGACATATTCATAGTGTTTTTATATTATATTTGACATCCACCATGACCAAGCCAAAGTCAGAACTTTATAACGAAGAAATTTTAGTGTACCAATATCTTAATCAAAAGATTCATGGAATATACAATGGTTTAGCATTCATTTCTAATTTGGTAGTCACGACATCCAATGCTAGGGGTCACTAGTGACCTATGAGTATTGATCGAAAATGAGATTATCTGATTGATCGATAAATATCCTTTGGTGATATTTTGGAGAATGTCACTTTCTACTGCTAATTTGGCATGAACCTATGAAGTCACACACGAAATAGGTATTAATGGAATTGGACATGTTATTCGATGAATTATTCCTTGGTTAATTAATTAATCAGAACATTTAGATAGAACAATCCCTAGTATGATTATATGTTCGGTCTAGTATTATTTGATTATATCAATCTTATCCTAATTTATATTGGATATAAATAGGAAGGACTAAATTTAAAGACTTAATACTTTATCGGTGTATAAAAGGCAAATGGTGATTTAAGGGTTTGAAAACCCTGATCTTTAAATTGGTTTAGGGGTTAGATACCCTAAATTGAATTTAGGGTTTTAAGATTAGTATTTGACCAAGTGAAACCCTAAATAGATCTGGACATGTGTTGACTCAAATTGACAATTATTTAAGTGTTAATGACTGATGAGAAATAAAATCATTGGGCTTGAGTCAAGCAACAAAGGCCCAAGTCAATTGGTGAGGCCTACCATACAGGAAGAGGGACCAATCCAAGATTGGACAAGCTCGGCAACATGAGTCAAGAGAGAATCACCCAAGATTAAGGCATCAGAGGCGAGGAGGGTATCCTTGTCCAGTCATCATATTGGCTTAACATAGGATAGGCTCGCATAAGAAGGTAGGAGTTCCATTGACCCACACAAGTCATAAGCGAGCCATAAGAATTTGAATAAGGCAACTTTTTATCTCTCTTCATTAAATGAGCTATGACAAAGCACTGACCTACTAGGCGGCACATCCACTGAGTACACATCATAGGCCATCATTGTCAGCCTAGCAGAAATGCATAAAGCCTCACAACTATAAGTAGCTATGATATGATAAGCTATCTCACAATCTGATAAGGGGACAGTACATGCACTGACAAATCTAACCATCTCCTTGCCTCTGCTAGTAACATGAGGATACCTATCACCCTTGTCAAGTCAACAAATCACACTCCACTAATATAAATATAAGAGGTAAACCCTCATTTATGAAAATCTGAGAACTTTTCAACCATTTATCTATATTTTCTTTTGCTTATCAAAAGCTTACATTTAATTCTCTCAAAGCAAACCTCTGAATTAAGCATCAAAGTGCCTTTGGCAAGCCAAGGTTAGCACTTTAATGCTTTTTCTCTGTCTCGCAGATCCATAACATTTCTCCACCACCAGTTTAGGCCTAAGCTCAATTAAAAAGACTTAACTATTACTTTAAGGAGCTTTTAAGCTCATCAAATTAGCACCATCTATGGAAATATTATTTTCAAAAGTTCCAAACAGACTCTTTAATTCTTTCTCTCTCTTAAGGATTATAACATTTATAGTCCTTTCTAAAAAAAACCTTACTTCCTTTGGATTTGTGAGATCTTCATATAAATACAAACACCATGTCTAAAACACCGGCTAATGCACCATCCTCTTCCAACCCCGACCCACATGATGAGCCACAAACCTTTCTTGAATTTATCCCACCCACCAAAAACACCTTGACTCTACCACCGACAAACCAGTTCCAAACACTTGCCATTATTCAACCAGAAAGCGTTTTGGACACCCAAGTATTGGCCTCTATCATACGCCTTCTCTTTAGAACAAATGTCCAAGGAGAGGTCAACTTTGGGAACTGAAAATGCTAAAACTTTTGGTTTAAACACTGGGAGGGAGGAGGTATCAAAAAGAGGTGAGGAGGGGAAGTCTGACCATTAAGGAGGCTCGCTTGATAGAAGAGAGTGAGACAGTTTTAACTCCTAAGGAAGACTTAGACACTCCTTGGGAGAAAGGTACTCTCAACTGCCTCGAAGGACCTAGGATCATAGGTAAGAAACTGTTAGATCTCAAACCGAGACCAGCAAAAAGAGTGCCACTGAATATAAATTCAAGGAAGGGAGGAGAATCAGTTCACAAGGCATTTGGAAGGACATTTGACTTTAGGGTCTCGTAGGAGGGGAGAAGATAGAAGAGTCGATCAAAGCTAGTAAAATCCCTTCTAAAATGGAAAATTTGTGCCAGGAAGAAGCCCGGAGAAAACAAGAGCCCCATGATTATGAAGCAAGGGTAAAGGAGATCCTCAAGAAGATGGGGAAGAGTGAGCCTGAAAAAGATGCGAGCAAAAAATCACTCTTGAATCTCAAGTCACCATTTGTTAAGTAGATTCAAGATTACAATATGCCAGCAAAGTTCAAGCCATTCGTGATAGAAAATTACAGTGGTAACTCAGATCCAAGGATCTATATCTTGGATTATATGCAGTCGAGCTCTAGACAACAAATGACGAAACGTTATGCAGAGCCTTTATGGGAACCTTAAAAAAAGGAGCATCTTTGTGGTTTGAGAATTTGCCAGGGGAAAGTATCAGTTCCTTCCCTCACCTTGCTGAATTGTTTACTAAGAGGTTTGCCTTTAGTATCCCAATTGAGAGGAAGACTCGCTTTTTGGATACAATGACGTATCGAGAAGGGGAGTTGCTGCGAGATTATATTGCCACTTTTAATAGAGAAGCTTTAAAGATAACCCCATTAGATAAGGTTAGGGCAGCTGAAACTCTACAAAATAGGACCACACATAAGGATTATTTTAAAGGTCTGTGTCGACATACCTTTAATACCCTGCAGGATGCTTTGATCCTTGCCTAAGAGTTTATAAGGCAAGATGATGCTTTCGCCCTTAGCCAGTTCTTTAAGAAAGGAGAAAGGAAAATGAGGTAGGGGTAGAAAAGAAATAAAAGAAGTCCAAAGAAGTGTTTAAAGGAAGTACCAAGGATGAGAATAACCAAGAGTCTCGAAACTATAGGACCTTCAAAACTTTCAAGCAGGATAATAGTGAGACTCGCTAGTATACACCACTAACTGCTTCTCCCTAGGAGGTGTTTGCGGCGTTCAAGAATGAGAACATCTAGAAAAAGATTGCACTATTATGCTCGACTCCGGATAAAAAAAGAAAGACAAGTACTGTTATTTTTATGACACTAATGGGCACGACACTAAAGAGTGTAGAAAACTCTTAGAGGAGATCAAGAGGCTCATTAACCAGGGATACCTCAGGAGATTTGTCAAAGTAAGACCCTAAGAAGAGGGATAGCAGGGTGAGTCCATCAAAGATAATGGCAAGCAAGTTGTAAATGATGGCTCCGCAAGAGTCATTCATTGTATTACAAAAGGGTCTAGCGAAAGTTCTCAGAGCCGAAATCATATGAAGACCTAAAGGAAGAGAAAGGAAGAATCAGAGTTCTTGTATTTTGGAGATATGTGAACTTGGGCAGTCAGGGAAGATGCGAGCGGGCTAAGAACTCCTATGTTGACCCATTAGTCATTCAGGCCATCGTAGCCAATTTTGTGGTAAAGCAGATATTAGTAGACGATGGAAGCTCGGTGAACCTTATAACATTTGAGGCTTATAAAAAGATAAGCCTGAAGGAAGAAGACCTAGAGGAACTAAAGAACCCTGTTCACATATTGGATGGCTCGAAAATTCCATTGTTAAGGATAGCAAGGTTTCCCTTCACAATTGGGACCTCCCCAGACGGTGTAACAGTGATGGCAACCTTTATGATAGTTAGATTGCCCCTGACATATAATGTTTTATTGGAAGGACCGTTATGGTATGATTTGGGAGCATCCACCAATATCAGTCATTTGTGAATGACTATTCAATGGTGGATGGGAGAGAATTCATTGTGTATGGGTCCCTAGAGGCCCCACAATCTTTTGAAGAAAGGAAAGCAAAGAATAGAAGAAACATACCCAAATTGTTAGGGGCATATGAAGTAGCAGTTTTGGATGAGAGTTGCCTAACCTGGGTGCCTGAATAAAGAACGAAACCTACGGAAAAGCTGGGAAGGTCCAAGTAAGTACAGAGGATCCAGACAATTTTTTGCTAGTTAATGTGAAGCTGAATGATGAGCTGAAAGAGAAGGCTCGCAATCTTTTACTCAGAAAAACGACCAACTTCGCATGGTCAACTTCGAATATGAAGGGAGTAAGTCCGAAGATCATTGTACATAAATTGAATGTTAACCCCAATAGAAAGCCTGTCAAGCAGAAGAAGAGGTGTTTTGGCTTAGAGAGGCAGATAATCATAGAGAAGGAAGTGAATAAGTTAATGGAAGCAGGTTTTATAAGAAAAGTCCATTATCCAAAGTGACTCGCCAACATGATGTTACTGAAAAAGTCTAATGGGAGTTACATGATGTGTGTGGATTTTACAGATCTCAACAAAGTTTATCCCAAAGATCTGTTCTCCCTGCCTATGATTAATAAATTAGTTGACTCAATAGCAGATTTTGGCTACTTGTCCTCCTTGGATGACAAGTAGGGATATCAGTAGAGTACCATCAAATAAGTTATAAATCTACTATTTGAGGTGGTAACATGATAGTAAAGATATGTACATTTATCTATTTGATTCATATTAATTGTTTTAGAAAAAAAAATATATATATTATGTATTATTTAAATATTAACTTTAATGTTTTAGTTAAATTATATTTACTGAAATTAAAAATCAGTAGTTACTGTAATCATATAATAAAGAATTCATATTTCCTGATAGTGTTTAAATTATCGTTGGATGAGAATATTTTAAATTATTGACATAAAAATTCATCTAACAATGTATATTAGACAGAACAATGATTAATATACTTAATAATATTGTTTTATTCAAAAGCAAAATAAAAATGTGAGTATACACAATTAATGAAATTGATTTATCACCCGTTTGTATAAAAATAAAATAAAATAATAATTTTATGACCATAATTATACATCATATGAAATAGCTGTTGCTTTAGTTGGTATATATATATATATATATATATATAATTAAGTTGAAATTTATTATTTTATTAAAATACATAATTTAAATATTTTACCATCATTTTAAATTAACACTTACTTAAATGAACCCATAAGAAATTTGAACTTCAAATTCTATTTAAAAAAAAAAGGTAATTATAACTATAAATCTGGAAAGGACCATAATAATTCAAGTATAACAAGGAATGAAAGGGATAAGTCCCATTAAAATTTAAAAGGATAAAAAGTGTACAACCCAAATAGTCATAACTTATCCAATGAGAATTCATTGCATATGGCCTTATGATCTTATTCTTATGCTTAGCTCTGCATTCAGTTGGAGTTTGACAAAATTAAAATGGATAGGATAACTATAGAGATATTGCATGTCATTTTGCTTATAGGAATTAGCTATAGCTAGCCAAGTCCTACAAGTTAAAATGTTATATTACATTACTTAAAATTATAATATTGATGGGTATCATTTTCCAACTTTACATTTTCTCCTTTTTTTTCTTAATCAATGTTAATAAAAAAAATATAAATGTTAAAATTTTACATTACTTATGGAGTTGTGAGATAATTGTGTTATTGTGTTCTTTTGCTGAAATTTAAAAAAAAAATAAAATATGTATCATGAAAAGAAAAAATAAAATTAATTATATAAAATGTTGAATATTGAATCAGTATTATGTTTATATCATAAAGATCTCAAAAGAAAGTACATCTTATTATTTTCTTCATTTTAATTCTTTTATCATCAAATAATAATAATAAAGGTGAATTTAAAAGGGAAATGGAAAAAATCTCTAATCAAAAGATTTCTCAACTCTATATTAATCCATTAAATTTTTATATTCTTATACTTGTACCCTAATAAATATAATTGTGAAAATAGACATTACATTCGAATAATAGTCAAAATTTTCGTGGAGTGTTAATAAGTCACTAAATTCTTTTCAAATGTAGTGTGAATAATATAGTATGAGATAATCTTTATTTTTAATAAATCTTAATTTTTATTTTTTATTTTTACTCTATCATGAAATCAATCTTTCTTATTAAAAGTTTGATTGAGAAATATAGTAATATGAGTAAAGACTTATATACATATGGTAATTGATTGATTTGAAAAAGACTTATGATAAAGTCTTAAAATAAGTTTTATGGTGGGTGACTAGGTGTTAGAACTTATGAGAATATCGACTGGGTACATTCAAGTATTAAAGAGTATGTATGAAGGAACGACTACTAATATACACATAATTGAAGAAGACTAATAAGACTTTCTTATTTCAACAGGGTTGCATTAAGAGTTCACAGTAAGATCTTAATTTTTTGTTTTGGTTATGAATGAATTAATAAAACATATATAAGAGGAAATCCCTTAGTGCCTGATATTTACATATGATATTGTGCTATTAGATGAGATATAAGAGGGAGTTAATATAAAGTTAGAGTTATAGAGAAACTTTTTGGAGTTCAAGGATTTTAGGTTAAATAGAATCTAGACAGAATATATATATTACAAATTTAGTAAAGGCCAAAATGAGGATAATGAGGAAATTAGCTTGGATAGAGAGACATTATCCTAAAGCATCCATTTTAAATACCTAGACTCAATCATTCAAAGTGATGGAGATTGTGAGAAAGATGTTAATCATAAAATAAATGTTGAGTAGTTGACATGGATGCTTGCCACATGAGTCTTATGTGAAAGCAAGATCCTAATAAATTAAAAAGAAAATTTTATTGTATGACTATTCGACCATTTATATTATATGAAAGTTTATATTAACAATGAAGGGACAATACATATTGAAAATGAAGGTTACAGATATAAAAATATTAAGATGGATGAGCGGTCATATTAGAGTGGATAAGATACATATGTAACGAAAACATTAGAAATAAAGTGGAAATTACAACGATTGAAAATAAAATGAGAGAATAAAAATCAAAGTGATTTGGACACATGAAACGGAGACCTAAAGACTCTGACTAGAAAGATTAAACATATTGTGATAAAAAAAAAAAAAAAAAAAAAGGAAGAAAGGAGAGAACATACCAAAATTAACGTGAAGGAGAATAATACAATATAATTTAGAAGTTTTACAAATATTAGAAGATGTCACTTAAAATCGTTTGGAATGAAAATAAAAAATTTATATAGCCAATCCCAATTAATTTTAGAATTGAGTTGAATTTTTTAAATTATGTAAAACTTTTCATTACAATAATGAATAAGAAATTTAATTTTGAATTTTTTTTAGATGAAAGGAAGATTATATTCATTAAATCTGAAAGTGATGAATTCTAACTCATCTCCAACTTGTTCATATAAACTCAACCTGCAACTTAAATTTAAAATTTTAAAATAACTCAAACCCTTTAAGAGTTAAAAAAAATTATTGACTCCATTTAAAATTTATAAAATTATCTAAATTTGATTTTTTTTAAAAAAAAATAATAATTTAAAATCTATTTGGATGGATGATCATTAATAACTATCCAAATCCAATCCTAAATAACTATACAAATAGACCATAAATATATAATTTAATTTGTATGTAATTCAAAATGACTGATCCAAATCCAATCCTACTAATTCACCATATCTAATAACACCTTTAAATATATCACTTAATCAAGTTTGAATCGTAATAGCAGTTGATTTAAAAAAAAAAAAAACTACAAGAATTAGCTAGGACAGGAAGGGAGTTAGAAACAGTCAGAATTTAATTATATTAAGTTAATAATGAGAATCTAATTAATTTATAATTAATAGAACCTCTAAACCAAAATTATGTGTATAATCCTGAAACTGTCATCTTAATTTTCAATTCCATTTTCTTCCAGCAATGTTTCTATATAATATAATTTTTTAATTCCATCTTGAATTTTGTTTCTGTTAATTACACTGACTAATTCTTTTATAATTTAAATACTCCCACTTGGTATTAGTAATACGGCACGAAATTGTGGAGCTATGCTGGATATTTCCTTTACTTTCTTTTCTTTTTTTATTTTCTTCACTTTCCTTCATTTTCTTTCCAATTTTCTTTTATAATTTTTTTTTTCATTTTCTTTCTTAATAATATTATAATAATTTTTTATAATTTCTAATTGAAGTATATTTATAATACATTTTATTATTTTTATTTTTTTAAGTAAATTTATTTTATTATCATAACGTCTATTTCTAAAATTTTTGTGTTGGTTTTTAAATATAAAGGGCATCCTCCCTTCTTATGTATTTATTTATGAATACACTTATAATCACAAATACATGAAATTCACCTGAACTTATGAGAGGTAAATCCCGCATTATATAATCTATCTGTTTGTATTTTATTATTGAATTATAACCCAATAATTACTTTCAAAAAAAAATTTATAACCCAATAATATATAATAAATTTTTTTGATACAAAATAATTGAAAGACCTTTTGATTTAATAACAAAAGTACATAACAAAAATCAATAAATTTCAAATTTTATTTTCTATGTACATTCAAGTTATTATTTTGACATATTATCTAATATTTATGCATTTACAATTTGATTTGTGATATTTCACTATAAAGATAGGAGTTCTTTTATATATAAGGAATACAAAAATTCATAATTACAAATTACACCCATAATTATTATGGACTTAGACTAATTCAAGTGTGCAATATTTTATAGGGCTTTCCTACTCCACTAGTATATAATTGATTGCTAATGAAAGAATATAATTTTATGTTGTTGCTTATTGTTTAATGATGTTAGAGTCAATATCAATGAAAATATATTTTTTATGAAAATTTTCTAATATAATCATGAATATACTTTTGACTATATAAATTAACTTAATTAGATGATAACTTGTAAAAATATTTATTAAAAAAAATAATGAAAAATAAAAATAAAAAGACTTCCACCCCACTTGGGAACAAGCATACCTAATTGAAATAATATTAATATTTTCTTTTTGGTAATAATTTTTTCTTCTTTGGACATCAATGCCTAATTGCAATATGAAATATGTATAAATGTGGGGTAATGTGTACCAACTGCTACTCCACAATTTCTAGCATGTTTTGAAGAGTATATTTTATTTATATCAAGTTTTGGAATTATTCTAATGATGTTTCTTGTAACATCAACTTTAAGTGGAGATAAACTTTAAGTGAAGATAATAAGAGTTTTATTTAGGTAAAATAAATATTTATTTATTAGTAATATATAAAATAATATAGAAATATAAAATTTTACAATACTACAAGTTTAAAATGCATATCAAAAATAAAATAAGAATATAAATTATTTAAGCTTGAAAAATTAAATTATTATTTGACTTATATGATTATTTTGTAAATTTAGAGTCCGATTTAATTATTAGTGCTAAATAATAGTTAATAGTGATTATTAATAATCGATAACTGATAACTGATAACTATTAGCTGATAAATATATGCCGTTGATATGTAAAATTTTCACTAAAAGTATAATTATTTTTACATAAATATATATATTTAATTTTAATATATTATAGTTATTTGTATATATAAATTTATTATAGTTAGTTGTTAATTATTTTATGTAAATGCAGATAATTTAATTATTGTTAATATTTAAAATGAATAATAAAAATATAGTTAATATTTTAAAATATACATAGTACCATTTATTTGATGCTTTATTGGATAAATGAAATTTAAAATCATGAAATATTATTAATATAATAATAATTTATGCTGCACATATATTTATTACATATAATTTTTAAATTTAACAATATTATTATAATTAATAGACGTGCATGTATTTATATTTGACTACATAAATTTATATTTTAATTAACATATTTAAATAATATAATATTATTAATTATCAACACTACTTAATTTATAAGCTAATTTTATTATAGCAATATAGAGTGTCATGAAAAACAAATCCCATATTATTAAAATTTTTAAAAGATTAATTTTATTTAATTATAAAATAAATATATAAAAACTCTAAATTAGAGTTGATGGAATTAATAATTGATTGCGACTTCTATAAGTTATCAATTGATAATTTTAAATTTTTATCAAATACTTTATTTTAGCGGTTAAATATAAAATAATTATCAATTGTATCCAACATAATGCTTTATTTTAACTGTTAAATACAAAACAACTATCAACTGAATATAATAAATTTTTCAAAAGCCCCTTTATCTAGATATCAAATAATATAAATTCATTATAAAAATGTGGATTGCATTAACTATAAACAATAAAACAATAGAAAATAACAAATTCATCATAAAAAAAATTAAAAAAATAAAATATGTTCACCAAAAAGGAAGAAAAACATATAAGAAACTAAAAATAGAATGAATTCGAAAACTATTGAGCAATAAAAATTAAAAAGAACTTAAAAACAAAAATAAAGGATTCATTGTTGACAAAAAGAAAAGAGGACAATGAAGGCCAAAGGAAAGAAATTATATTAATTGACTTGCTTTGTTTTCTTTGTTTCTATATATGGTTGGACTTTCAATTGAAAATGAAATTTATATATATATATATATAAATTTGATTGTGACTACTAAACAACCACCAAAAAGCATTATAGAATTGAGGGGAGACATGGAAAGGCATTTGGTACCTTTTTGTTTGCCCAAACATACTTGGTTTTGAGGACCACTAATCTAATGACAAAATTTGTAGTAAGCAAACTTGGATTAGGTTAAACTCAAATCACCCACTAATTAATTGATGAGCTAATTTCTTGTTTTGAATTGTTCAGACATAAGACTAATTTAGTGTCTCACTAAACACAGGTTTTAAGCAAAAGCACTTTTTAATTTATTATGAATAGTATGAGCACCTCAATGTGGGCATGCAAATGCTATATCATTGAAATGAAAACATTAATTTCCAATAGAAATCCCTTTACATATATCATTTTCTTCATATATATGTTTGTTTAAAAGAGGTTGAAAATTACATCTAAAATAAATATTTAATTATTTTTATTTTAATAATATTATTAAATAATATTATGAGATAATAGCTCTAATCCCTTTATCTTCTTGTAGAAGATATTGATTTAGTCTTCATTAATATTAATTTAGTTCAAATATATTCTTAATCATGTCTCTTAAAAAATATGAGTATCATGAGATGGTTTCAATACATTCTCTTTCTTTCATATTTTCTGTTCTGTTTAGATACCTGCAATTTCTCTTTCCCCTTCTATTTATTTTATGATTTTTGGGCTGTCAAATAGTGGACTCTGTCTTAATTACTTAAATATATATGAATTGATGATAATTGGTTTGAAGTCACTTTCTTTTGTGATGATTTTATGGTCTATAATTATGTGAGTGTGTGGCTGTAGTTGCTGTGACTCGACGAGCAGAGCACATAACTGTGTTTTCATGGAACAAAAGAAATTCAAGGGAAATTGGGTTGATTTATAAATGGTGGAGATCTTACATGGGTTTTTGTCTATATATTTAGTGTTTTGTAAAGCTGGGAAGAGTCAATACGATTTTATACGATTTTCTATACTTTCGAACAAGACTCTTCTTCATTTTGTAGCTAATATGATTGTGCATAGTCCAGAGTGAGATTGTTATTAATGCTTCATCTGTTACTTTCTTTTAATCTTAAAATAAAGAAAAGAAATGGTAAAAAAAAAAAATTTGTCGCATTAGAAATTTAGAACATAATAAGTTTGTCGGTTTCTGATGATAAGATTTTATGTTAATCAACCAATATGCGATTATTTGAAACATTATATTCAAAATATTTAATTTAAAATACCTAATATGTTGTCTAACTAGCATATATAAGATTACGTTAAAATTCAACCAATTATCCATTAGACTCACTACAAAAATTCATTATTTATTAAGATTTATATTAGAATATATATTAATTTTATTTAATATACCCAACGCCTGTAAATATTGAGAGATCAGTTTTAAGATCAATACTGTTCAGTCTGGAATTTGTTGGTTAATGGAAGCTGGTCTTTTTTTTTTTGGTTTTCTTTATTATTATTATTATTGTTTTAGAAGATGCAAATATGCTCATTTACTTTTGGAAAAATATTATATTGTCATATTTTCTTTTCAAAACCTAAATATAATATTGAAGTCATAAAAATAGAATAGAGTATCCCTCCTCTATTTATTTTCCTAATAATTTTTTTTTATTTTTATAAATATATTTAAATATTTAAAAATTTATAAAATATTTATTTTAAATTTAAGATTATAAATAAATTATCAATATAATTCTTATAAAATGTGCTTCATTTTGACATGTTAAAACTAAAAAAAAAAAAAAAATTCAATTTATCATAAATTATTTAGATATAAATTTAATTTTAAAAATTCTTAAAAATTATTATTTAGTTACTAAATTATAAAAATTATTATTTTCACATATAATTTTATAAAATATAAATTTAATTAATTATATATATACATTCGAATCCAAATCAATCATTAATTTAAATAATTTTATTTTCTTACTCATTTATTAATAATTTAATTATTTTTAAAATATTTATAATATATTTTCTGCAAATAATTTTATTAAATAAAATTTTAAATTAAAATAATTAAATTTTAAATTTTTTATTATTTATGTAGTTAAAGGAATAAATTATTAAAACAAGATTTTATTAAGTAAAGTAAAATTCAGCTGTGAAAATTTAGATCTCAACTAAGAAAATTCAGTACTTATATTTTAAACAAATAATTAATAATGCATTGTTCATGTGCTTGTTTGCATTGTAAATGACAAAATGCAAATGGGACATCAAATAATTCTTTTAGAAAATCGAAACATGAAGACTAATAGTACTTAAAAAAAGTACAATCATTAACAATAATATGTTTCAAAGTTGTCACACATTAATAATTAAACTTTATCAAGGTAAAAAAAAAATGCTAAATACAAGTAGATAGCTTTACCTAGTCAAAGATTTGTAGCACAATGCCAGTCTTTGAGGTGTTTTGACTCATAAGCAGAGAATTTGCCAAGGTTGAAGGCTTAAGCTTGTCGGCAAAGTAACAAAGTCCAGTTTGGTAGACAACCTTTTCCATTTTCTGGGAATGGATTGGAATGCCATTATTTTTCAAATAAGATTTTTTTTTAGTCAAGTTTGATTGGCTTTGAAAATAAAAATCTACTATATAATTTTCGGCTGCATGCGGTTATTTTGATGAAAACTGACCCAAACCAATCCGATTTGAATTTAACCGGTTCAGTTATGTTTGATCGGTTCATTTGATTTGGTAAACAGTCCAGAAAATAGCCAAAAAAAAAATTTGAAGTTTTTAGTAACAAGAAAATCATTAATGCCAAGAACAAACCATTAATAAATCAACCTGATCCAATCTGAATTTAATTAATTCAGATTAGATCGATTCAATTCAAATCGATTTATCCGATTATTTTTCTTTAAAATAATTAATAAATTAACCCAATCCAATATATTTAACATGAAAACCGAATGTGTTTTCACATTTAGTTTATAAAGAATTTAATTTTTTATGACATTTTTATATTTAAATTACTTAAATATATTCATGAGATCGTTCCTTTTGGAAAATTAATAACAAACGGAAAGTCTTTCCCCTATTATTATAATATATATATATTCTGATACTTTTTTATTCAAAAATGGATATATGTTTTTTTTATCTTTATTTGTTTGAAAAATCAGGTCTCTTAAAAATAAATAAATAACTATGGCCAAAATATGATTTTTTTATATCAGAAAACTATTATTTTAATCTTAAAATTATATATATATAGAATTACTATGTGATTAATTTTATTTTTATTTTTTTTAGTTTTGTGATTTTTTCAAAACCCTTGGGTTCCTGTGGTTTATTGAGAAACTTACATATCAACTTTATTTCTATCGCCAATATTTGACCATTTGACTATGTTAATTAAGAAAATAAATATTTTTTTATATAATTTCACTGGGTACTATAAGACTCACTTTTAAATTAAAATTTAATTATAATAATTATAAATATTTAAAAATATTTTTAAGATAATAATAAATTTTAAAAAATTTAAAAGGTAAATCTTTTATCCCACCCATAAGTTTTTTTTTTACACTTTTTATAAAAATCAAACAAATTTTTAAATCTTATAAATAAATAAAAGTTATAGAATTATACCATAATTTTAGCCTACGTTTTAGATATTCATGCAATTTGCACACAAATCCATTCATTTCCAACAATATATCTATTTGCTCACAATTCCATTCATTTTCTCTTTGTGAGTCTAATTTTTCTGTTTCAAATTCAATTCAACCCTAAAGACAAAACTAGAAAGCTTCATTTATTAATTAGATTTGGTGTTTATATGTGTTCAACTAAATTCAAACCAAACCCAATTAAACCTTTTTTTTTTTTTTGTTTCAAACTTAATTTGACCCAAAAAAACCAACTTAATTTATCAATTAGATTTAAAATCTAAGTTAATTAGACTAAATCCAAGCCAAACTTAATTAAACCTAATTTTTATGTTTCGAACTCAATTAGTTCCGGAAAAACAAAACTTGATTTATCAATTAGATTTAATGTTTATATGAATTGGATTAAATTTAAGCTAAAGTTAATTACATTTAACTTAACTGTTTTAAAACTTATTCGATTCAAAATGATTTATTAATTAGATTCAAAACCCAATTTAACATAAAAATATGAAAATTGTTCATCAATTAGATTTTATGTATGAATAAAAATTAAAAGAATTTATTCACTTAATTTTTTATACATTAAAAATGATATATAAAAAATATCTAATTTAAATTTCTAATTTTCTATACTACAATATAAACACTCTCACTAATTTATTTTTCCCGAATATTTCGTAAACATATTATTAATTAAGTTAAATTGTGAGATGATTAAAAAAATAAAACTCATATTTCTCTCTTAAATGCAACTGAGCTAATCTGTAGCAAATATATTATACATATACGTGATATTGGCTGGCACTGTACCTCTTCTACCACTTGATGATGTTCTGAGAAATTAAGAAAGTATAAAAAAAAATTCATTTTCAATTTATTTTTTGGGTGTATTATTGGAAAAAAAATCTTATTATAATTGGAGTCAATGATAAAATAAGTCTTTTATTTACATGTATATAAAATTTGAAAATTTAATTCACCACAAACTAATGGATTTAATCAACATGGACCAATGAAAAAAAAAAAGACATTTTTATATTAAATTAATAGTTTAATGATTGGGTTTTATCTTAGAATATAAAAAAATAATTATTCAAAAATTTTAAAAAATATAATACTGATTTTCAAACGATAATATTTATTTAGATTTAAACTTTCAATTTTATTATAAAACAAATAAACAATATTAATATATTTAATTTCTCACTAGTAAGTACTATTCAAAATCAAACATAAATGATTTAAATAAAATAATTTATAAATGAGTTGATTCGACTTATCATTTAAGATAATATTAATTGTAACATAACACAATAAAATTATTCATCTCTTATTATAAAAAATTATTAAATATACTTAATACATTTAAAAATAATACATAAATACATATAATTTATTTAAATTTATGAAAAATAAATCTTACATAAAATACATTATACTCGATACACTGATATAACTTATTAGACATGATAAAAAATAAAATTAACTAGCAATAAAATAAAAACACGTAAAATTTGATTGGTTCCACCACATTCCTCTATAAATAAGTAGTTCAGGTAACAAAAAAAAAAAAAATTTCTTTTTATTATTTTCTCCATATAACCATATTAATTTAGACATTAGAGTCCTCGTCGAAATAGTCCGACAAATTTTTGATCCATTTTTATTTGATTTCAGGTTATAAACCTAACTTATAAGAAGATTCAATTTCCATTATATATATTTGATGAATTATTTCTCATCAAAACATAACTTATAAATTTAGAAAGAAATAAACTTATTTCTTTTCAAGTGGAAATGTGCCAAAACATAGAAGTAGACTTCAAATACTTAAAAAAAGAAAAAGTTGAGCAAACGTGTAGGAAGGGAAGGGAAGGGAAGGGAAGTGGAAGGTGAAAAACCATCAATTTGGTTATAGCCCAATGTTTTCAAGTCAAAAGTCTTTACCTTACCATCTACTGTATATTCAGTCAATATCATGTTAAATGAAACTTTTGCACGTGAAAGAACAATGCGCACGCCATGGCGCCAACCTTCAAGGATGGTTCCTGTTTTGATAATTCAAATGGGTGTGATTGTTCTTTGTTCTAATGTGCGCACATTGGTTTTGTTAATGGTAAATTCAATATTCAAATTAGTATACCAACTTTCCACTTTCTAGTCAAATTTTAACAATTTACTGACTATATTTTGACCTTTTTGCTATGTGTTTCTTGTTGTGAAGCTTCCTGCTTGACTTGATTTGGTTCAAGAACAAATCGCCATTTTTTGAAAATTTGGTAATTAGGTAAAATTTATAAGGTGCTATAATTATGTTTCTAAATGGGTATAGTTATTATTTTATTGATCATATTTGACTATTGAAATAGATTATAAGAGAGGTTATGCAAATGTTGCAATTTATGTGAATAACCAACCTCTAATCTGATTATAGACTTTATTTATATTTATTTGATTTTATTATTTGAATTGTCTTATAAATATTGGTTACTTATATAGTTTTGAGAATACCAATATCAAAAATTAGCCATTGAAGTTAAAAAATCTAATTATATATAAACGTATTCAATATCTTATATTTAATTTATGTGAGATTGATATTTAACACTCCCTTTAAGTAACAATGAGTCAAAATAATTTTTTATTAAATCCAGTTTTCACTTGTAAATTTATGATAGAAATTAAGTTGATACAATTGAAAACCTATCACGGGCGAATAAATAATTGAAAGAAACTCATCACGGGGTAAGAATTGAAATCAAACTAAACCTGAAATATACTGAAAATTGAAATCATAGTCCGAATTATAATTTAATAGGGGTATGAATTATTTTCCCGATTTGATATTATGTTAAATTATTTTCCCGCTTTGATATTATGTTAAACTCTAAGTTGTCATTGTAACTTACTTGAGCTTAACATATTATAAATGTTGGAGTTTATATAATTATGAGAGTGTCAATCTTAAAAACTAGCTATTGAAATTGAAAAATCCAATTATATATAAACTCATTAAACATTTTATATTCAATCAATGTGGTATATATTTCCACACTCAATTATTCATTGTTCTTTTTAATTATTCTTTAATTCTTCATATGGTTTTAATACTCCCCTCTCAAATAAAAATTGGATAATTTTTTTTTAAGTCCAATTGTCACTTGACAATCATATTATTTTTTTACTCTAATATCATCATATAAATATTGAAAATTTATAATTTTAGAAGTGATGATTTCAAAAATTAACTATTAAGGTTAAAAAACCCAATTACATATAAACTCATTCAATATCTTATTAGGAAGCAAGAATAGCGATATCAACATTATTGTTGCTCTACATATATTGCAATAAGGCCATGTTTGGTGTCCCTAAATTATAGTTATATAATAGTTGCATAAAGTACATATAATATTACAAAAATGAAATACATATACATATATTCACATTGTGTATAAAAAAATATTACAGCCAAATATAATTTAGTAATTATTAAGATATTATTCAAATCATCCTAAATTATGATTACATAAAATATAAAATAAAATATCTATAAATTAGTACTCGATAAATTAATAACATCTACTATAAAATAATTTTCTCGAGCCCCGACTTGGATTAGTGGATTAAATTAATAATTTTGATAAATTAATAAGATAATATTTTTTTGAAAATTCATACATAATTATATGATTTCATTCATATTATAAATTAATAATTTGTCATTAATAATTTATTAATACTATACATATGATAGCCTATCTATAATATTTTATTAAAATATGAGTCAAGTATCTCATTTTTAATTTTTTTTATTGCATTTAAAAATTTTAGGGGCTGCAATTTTGAGTGTTGTTGATAGTTTAAGTGTTTGCTTAAGCATAATAGGCTCCAAATCTATTAATTCATATTTAATTTATCAATATTTTTTTAAATTCATTTAATTCATATTAAATTGATTAAAAATTGCGTAAAACACAATAATTTTTTAGTTGATTAAATATTATTTGTAAAATTTTAAATACTCTCTTTAAATTAATAAAATATTAATTTATCAATTAATTAATATTTCTTTTAATTAATAGAATTTACTAGTACCAACCTTATTAATTTATAGAGATTTTACTGTATATGATTATGTATATAAAGTACATGTAAATTTATAAAGGCAAAACGCATCCTCAAACTCCTAAATTTTATACTTTTTGGTTATTAAGGTCTTATACTTCAATTTTTGTTAATTAAGTCATTAAATTTTTATTTTTTGTGACATCAAATTTTTTTTTTATGGAGTTGACGGCGGTGCAATACATACGCGTTAAAAGTGCGTTAAGGGTTACTTGAACACTGATTGAACTTCGTTTTGCTAACTGGAAAATACTGATCTGGTGAAATTAAAATGATAGCGTTTTAATTTAGAGGAAATTGAGTCATTTTTCCTCAGAGTTATTGAAGAAATATTGTCATTTGTTTTAGAGATTCCTAAAAATCCAAATCAGAACCCTAATCCCCAATTTCTAGTAGAACTTAAACTTTTCATTTCTCTGTCTTTTTCTCTTTCTTTGTTAGCTAATAAAGAACAAATCTCATTTTCAAACTAAAATTTAATTCGTTTGCGTAGCAAAAAGTGTGGCATTGTGTGACTTAGGAAATTTCAGAATGGATAGCTATTCGGTAGAGGAATTACTGAAAATTTTCAGAAATTCTAATAATGAAATTGAAAGAGGAAAATTGTAATTAGATGATGAGGTAACATAAAAAAAAAAAAATTAATTTGGTATTAAAATAGTTCAAATTAACTAATGAATTAGTGGAAACAAGGAAGTAAGTTTAAGTGAGATATCTAGTTTGCACACCTCGTAGCCTTTTATTTTTAATAAATTCTATAGAACTTCAATTTCAAAATTTCTTTTTTTCACATCACCATAAGATATTAAGAAGTAAATTTAAAATATTCTCAAGTAAAAATGGATTTAAAAAAGTGCCTAAAGATGAAATGGAATATAGGTGAAAAAAATTAACTTAGGAAATGTGGCAAGTTTGTAATAATTAGCAAGTACAAGTTTAATTAAGCCTAATTAATCAAAGATTAGCATCCAAAATCAAAATTTTGACTCAAAGAGAGATGGCTATTTGGAGTGTTTTAGACCAAAAATATTATTTTTTTTTATTTTATAAATTCAAATTATGCAACTTGGCAATTTATTCACCATAAAAATTATTAAATGAAAAATAAAGGGAATTATTATATAAGGAATGTGACATCATAAATCAAGAAATATTTATGCTAAAAAATAATTATTAAAATTATTATTGGCCATAAAATTAATTAAAATTCTATATAAGGAAAAGAAGAAGAAAAAAAAAATTGTCATAAGCTTCCCCTCCCCCTCCCTCCTTTCTTCCTTTTTCCTTCATCTTTCTCTCTAAATTTCTTTAGATTAAGCTTAGGAAAAGCCATTCTCATCATTTAGTAAACTTACTTTGGTGATTGAAGTTGTAGGAGTGAAGGAAAATAAGTAGAATTAAAGAAGTTCTTCAAGTTTCCTCTAAGGTAAAAAAATTTAATTAAATAGAGCATAAATTAGAGTTATATGATATGAAATTAGTATATTAATTAATGGAAATGAGTAGATTAATTTAGTGAATAAATTGTGAAACATAAAATATTAGGTTAGAGTAAAGGAATTAAACCTGAAGAGTATAGAATAAAATATTTTGTCTTAATTTCTATAGGTTTAGGGGAAGAATTTGATGAAATAGAAAACATAAAAGTTGTAGATATGTATGTCTAAATTATATATCTAGAAAGAATTTTTGTCAAATTCAGAAATTTTTTAGAGATATAGGTCACTTAATAAGACTGGCTCAAATTAGGATTTCCACTAAGAAACTCTGCTGAGTTCTATAATTTTGAAGACTTTAAGGTCAAATTCAGAAAAATTTAAAACATTAAAAATGTTTCCTTATGTCTTAATAAAATTATATGAAAACAAAACAACATTTAGATACCTATACACTGAGTTACAAATAAAAGAGTAGTGACTGCCCGGATGGAATTTGCAGAACAGAATGCATGATACAGGACAAGTTTAGAAATTCCACTATAAATTGAGTAGTACTTAAAAAAATATGATCTTTAACTATATTATAACCTCATATGTCTAGTTTAATTATGAAAAAGAATTGGGATAATTGGATATCTGTAAATAGAGAAATAAATAAATCAAATAGGGCTGCTAGGGTACAATATAGGATAAAATTAAGAGTTTAATTTGACACTTTCAAGTTGATTAAGTATTAAACCCATGTTAATTAATTTTGTATCTAACAAGAGAAAGGACAAAGAGGATGAAATATTGGATAATCCTTTTTGTTTAGGCTAAGGGAAGAAAGGAAGACTTTTTGAAATTTTGATTTAAAGGTGAGTACATATATATTACTTTGCTTGAACTATGCCTAAATAATTTAATTGAAATTCCAAGCTTTGAATCGTTGATTGACCGAACCTACATTATGAATTTATTTCTTTTTATTGTTTATGAAGGTCCATTAATTTCATTCTTAATACCTTTGAGTATTATTGAAATTGCTAACTCATTGAAATACCTTGTATATTTAATTGTGTATAATTTGTTCCTTATAATTGATTTTAACATAATTATTTTTGACCCTTGATTGTTACCTTAAAACCATCTTGAATTGCATAATTGAGAAAATTGTAGCCATTGGAATATAAACCCCAACTTGTAACTGAGCTTTCCTTCACAAGTCTTAACTTGTTCTGTTACCTTAATTGATAATTTAATTGATTAACCATTTTTATTACATATTACTTCTTAATATTTGAATTTATTGACATTGTTATTTCAACCCCTACTGATTATCAATAATAGAACTACTCACCCAGAAGAGTAGAATTATATATATATATCGGGCGTTATGCACAATGTTTTACACTGACCCTAGCTAGGAGGGTGTAAAGTCCTAGTCATGCGATCTGATCAACCATATGACTGTACTAATTGGCATTGTACTAATTGGCATGCTACTAGTTTGTAGCCTTTACCCATTTATTACTGAATTTTACTTATTTGTCATTGCTCTGAACTGAACCTTTGTATACTGAACCTTATCTGATTATTTGCTATACTTTCTTGTATATTGAACCCCAGCTGATTATTTGCTATATTTCTTGCAATGTATCTTTTGACCTGTTATCTTTGGATAATTTATTTCATTTATTACTTTTGCTTATAACCATAGTATTTTTGACATACCTATTGTAATATTTGCCATTTATATTTTTTTTAATTAAATTGTACGTTGGAAGACTTAATTAATTAAATATATGGATGTTTTGAGAAATGTAGAAATTTCTGGTTTCAGTTGCAGAATTTTGTAAGATTAACTGCATGATCTTAAAGAAATAATTTGGTAAAGTATAAAACATAAAAGTTATGAGTTTATGTCTCAACTGAAATTATGTAAAATGGCTTAGCAAAATTTTGTGTGTGTGATGAGTTATGTCCCATTGAGCAGAATCGTTTTGGTTGAGTGTTTTTGCAGGAAGACAGTGTCTGTTTGAAATTTCTAGGAATGACTGAGATAGATTGAGCCAAAGGTGTAAACATGAAAAATGTTTCTTTATGTGTTTTGTTGTTGATTGTAAAATTTTAGGATTTTTAGATAAGTATATATCAGTGGAGAGTGGATTTTATCAGACTTATTCGGATGGATTGTGGGCAGTAAGTCTAGGTGACCTTTGGAGAGTCACCATGGTTTGTGTTGTTGCTCTAGTGGTTTGAATTTTGGATATGTTGAGCCTTTATATGTTTATTTTAAGTGACAAAAAGAATCAAGAAGTTTGGATGTTTGTAGCTCATTTGCGAGCTGGTTAAATATAAGTTACCGAGGTAGAGTTTTAGCTTAGTAGGATCTGGTTATGGTGAGCCGGCAAAATGCGAGGCGGCATTTTGGGAGCTAACAATGCGAGTTAGCGGAGTGCAAAAGTGGCGAGGTGAGATTGCCGAAGTGGCAATTGACGAAGAGACATATGCGAAGAGGATTTGGCAAAGAGGAAAGGCGAGGTGGCATTATGCGAAGAGGTATTATGCGAAGAGGGAATGTGCGAAGTGGCAGTTCGCGAGCAGAGTTTGGCGAAGAGGGAGATAGGTGAAGTGAGTTGGTGAAGAGGCGAAGAGGCATTGCCGAGGTGGCATATGCGAGGAAGAGTTCATGAAGAGAGTTTGGCGAGGCAGTATATGCGAGGTGACATATGCGAGCTGGATTAGCGAGATGACTCATGCGAGATGGTTAGGCGAAGTAGGTTTTGCGGAGTGGCTTTTGCGAAGTGGCATTGCCGGATTAGTTTGGCGAGATGGGAAGTGCGAAGTGGGAATGGCGAGCTGGCATATGCGAGGTAGCTTTGCCGAGGCGGATTGGCGAGCTGGCAAGCGAGATTTTTGGGGTAATGGTTTATTTAACCCCAGCAGCCCAGTAGCGTTTTTCATGATTTTTCCTTTCTTCTTTCTTCGTTAATTTCAGTCTTTTCTCAGATAGTTCCATTTTATTTTCTAAGGCATTAATACTCAAATTAATGCATTAGACCTCTAGATTATTCTATTTTAACACAGAAATCATCAGATTTAAGCAAGAAATCTCAGGAAATTCAATTTTGGAGAAATAAGGTAAATTTTCTTCCAAGATTATTTTCTTTAGATTTATTTAAGTCTGTTAGTTAGAATAATTAATAAAAGGTGTATAGAATTTATTGCAAGCAATTTGAAGTCATTAATGGTAATTAATGTGTAAGAAATCAGAATTTTGGGACTGTCATGAATAGTAATATGAACAGTAAATTCGAATTAAATGCAGATTTTTCCTTAAGAGATAAATTAAATTAAGGATGGGAATTAAGAATAGAAACTCTAAGATGATTAAATATTCAGAAATCATGTTAAATATTATTGATTTGGAGAAAACTCTAATTTTGAATATTTGGGAAAATTTCTTAGGAGGAGAAAATCAAAGTAATTGAGGAGTTGGAGTTGAGCAAATTGCTAGAGAAAACTATGTTAAGGTAAGTATGAACATTTCATTTGATTATTGTTCTTGAAATAATATGACCAAGCATTCTTAAATTGTTTGTCCATATATATATATATATATAAAATGTAAATGACTTGATCAACCTTCTTGGATCAAGTTCATATGCTTCTTGCTTGTTAAACACAATTTGAATGATGATATATGTTGATGGTCTTGTGACCAATATGTTTCTTGTGAAATTGAAACCACATGACCCTATGGATAGAACGCTCTTCCCAATGAGAGTAAATTCATTGGTCCATCGTGTACTTTGGGAGCTCAGCTGATAGGGTTTTTATCAGTATTCCACCTAGAGGGGACCATGAACTCTAGGCGTATGCCCAGCCAAGCATGCGTTCACGTTAAGATAGCAAGGCTATTGATACGTATGTTATGACATGAGATTAGTTCTATCATATGAGATTTGATAATGCCATTCTTTGTGGGCATTTTATATTCTAAATAAGAACCATGATTCGATTTGTGATATGATTTGACAGTGTTAATTATTATAAGCACTCATGTTCCTTCAAGTAAAGCTTGAGATTCTTTCATACCCATTTATATCTAAATATATGCACATGATTATGATTTGATATTCAGATTCTTGATTTATGATGTTCATATCTTACTGAGTTGAAGGCTCACCCCTCTTCTGTGGATTTCAGGTAATAGTGAAGCTCGGGAGGGAGCTAATAGAGAAGATAGAACTTCTTGACTCATTCTTCCAAGAAGCCTACCTTGTAATTATTTTGAAATAAGATAATGTATATTCATTAAATGGTATTATGACACAATATGTATTGGGAGTATATTCTAGAGCTCCGTAGTTAGTTATTTGTTGCTTATATATATGATGTATAAATCGTTACCTTTTGGGTATTCTTGTTCCTTAGTGATGTGAGATGTATCGGAAAGGAACAAGAGGAAATTATGAAATGATATAGTAAAGAAATGAGTTATGTTTATAGGGATTATGAATATGATGTTATATGATATTGTAATTGATA
>CANXYC010923111.1:0-15829 GCA_948193065.1 Aleurites moluccanus | reverse complement strand
TCTATTTATAGATCATTAATGGATAGATGTGACTGTCATGAATATTATTGCATACTCATATATATAGAATGACTCACTGAGTATATTGTTATACTCACCCCTTTCAGTGGTTATATGATTTCAGGACCTCAGTGAGGCAGTCATCCATTGCCTACACCATCTCCACCCTTGGATTAGATGTATGTATTTGAGGTCACTCATATTTATAGAAGTTCCTTGGTATATAATGTATAGAGGTTTGAGTTGACTTAAGTAAAATGTCAAAATGGGTAAATGGTAATCAAATATGATATGGATATGTATATATATATATTATTCATATATATGATATATGAGCTTGATATGATATGTTATGTTATGTGATATGAATGAAATTATTGAAGTGCATTTTGAGTTGCAATTGATAAATGGAGGATATAAGGGGATGTATGTAATATTAGGAGTGCAAATTTATATGTTTTGCGGATACCTTAAGTCAGAGTTACAAAGGAAACTCTGTCAGTTTTTCTGCATGAATGTTTGATAATATGATGTTTTAAAAAAAAATTTATCACCTAAAATGTATCACAGGTTAAGTTATGAATGTAAAAGTAAAAGCATAGGTTCTTTGAGGTACTGGTGGCTTAGGCATTACCCATACCCTAGGACCATTATAGTCTAAAGTTAGGTTGTGATAGTTATACTCTATACTTGTTATCTTATATTGATTCTATAGGCCATATATGGGTAACTATGGTAATATGACATCTATTGTATTTATATATATATGGATTCACTGAGTATTTTTATATTCACCCCCTTCAGTGGTTATCATTTTCAAGTCTACAGTGAGGCTCGTATTCCATTGGCACCTCCTATCCTCGTCGTGGAATTTTAATTCTTGTGACATGTAAATTCCAGTCCCAAAAGTATATGTAAATATTTGTACAATATAGAGGTTCCATGGTCCTGTAAACTAAGAAATGGCATGTATATATGTGTGTTTGTATCTTTATAGATTTGCATATAAGTTATACTATGGATATGTATATATATGTTATGCTATGAATGGAAATGATTTGATATATAGGTATATATATATATTGAGTTGATATTGGAGATCCAAAGGGATCATTGAATTGAGTATAGATGTTGAAGTATATTGGAAGTGTTTATTGCATGTTATATAGCTGGGAATAATCCTTATATAATAGAGATGCTACCCAAATTTTTATAGAATTGTCAAGCTATATTGAGCTTGTTATTGAATTGCTTGCCATGCCATATAGATAAAGGGGTTCTTCGTGGTACTAGTAGCTTAGGCATTACCCGTACCCTAGGACCGTCGCGACTCCCAGGTTGGGTCGTGACAAAGGTGGTATCAGAGTTAAAGGTTTATATAACTTATAGTGTTTGCATATTAGTAGCAATAAAAGTACCATAGAATCTAGGATATTCATATATCGTCAAACTGACAAGTCTTCATCATTGTTTGAAATTCTGCATACCTATGATCTAAATATTCTTTTACATGTTGATTTGTACAGTGTGTTAAGCTGTTAGAGAGAGGAACTAGATGAGCTAGGCCTATTGAAAGGGATGAATATCATGAATCTAATGAGGAAGCAGAGGTTGCTTCCAATGCATATGCTATTTGGGGAACTCAATCTGAGCCACCCAGGTTACGAAGACGAACTTAGTCTGATTCGATGGATGAGGCACCCTGGAGACAAGAAATGCAGGAAATGAGATAAGAGATTTTACAGACCATCCGGACTCATTTTGCAGCACAGCCTGTAGTGGTACAATAACCACCTCCACCTGCAGTATAGCCTGTAATACCACCAATACCCCAGAGAGAGCCAGCAGTGTTATAAGGGGGCAGAGTACAAAGGGTTATACCAGAGGGTGGTGTATCTATTGGGGAGTTCATGAGATTGAGTTTGTCTACTTTTTCTGAGGAGTATGGTACTGACCCCAGTGATTTCATTGGCAAGGTAGACAGGAAGGTTCGCACACTGCTTTGTTATGAGGCCAGGACTATAGAGCTGGTAGGATTGTTACTGGAAACAGATGCTACTACCTAGTTTATAGAATATATTAATGAGAATATTCACAGTGATAATCCAATGAGATGGGCAGAATTCAAACAGAGAATGATTGTTGAGTTCTTAACAGAGGGTCTAAGGGAGAGCTACATTGTAAAGTTTGAATAGCTGAGACAAGGGAACATGTATGTCCTAGAATATGCTAGAGAGTTCAGACGGCTAAGCAATTATGCCAGAAAGATTGCTCCTACTGAAGACGATCTGATTAGGCGATTCAGGAGAGGTTTGCATGCAACTCTACATAACATTTTGTTGGCTATGGAGTTTACTTCCCTGAGTTATGCCATTGATAAAGCTGCCCAAATGGAGGCAAAATACAAGGAAGAAAGGTCTGATAAGGAACAGAAGAAGAAGGGAAGTGGAGGAGAGTACCAGAGACCTAGGGAGGGGACATCATAGACTTTTTACTTCTAGACCTCCTCCCAGGCCAGTGCAGTCTTTACCACCTCCCAGTCAGAGGTAGGATTTGGGCAGAGGTATGAGTATGAGACCTCCTGTTTCAAGTTATTTCAGAAGCCCTATTAGACCAGTTCAGATGCTATCAACAGTGCCTACATGTGCTCATTGTGAGAGGAGACATTTTGGGGCATGTCGTCTTAGATCGAGGGCATGCGTTAAACGTGGACAGTTTGGGCACTATTATAGAGAATGCCCTATGCCTAGAGCTACACAGCCTTCAGAGGCAGGATCTTCCCAGCCATCAGTGCAGATGGGTAGGGGGAGTACAGGTAGAGGCTGACCAACAGGACAGAGTCCAACAGTGGGACAGTCAGCAGCTAGTAGAGGCCAGGGGCATGTCTTTATAGTGACTCAGCAGCAAGCCCAGAAATCACATGAGACTGTAGTAGGTATGATTTCTATACATGATATAATGGCTTATGTGTTGTTTGATTTGGGTGTAACCCATTCCTTCATATCACTTGTTTCTAATGTGAAATTGGGATTGGGTAGAAAACCTTGACATGTACCCTTATAAATAGCCACACCAATGGGGGATAAAGTTATTGTAGAGCACAAGTATGATATTAGTGATATAAGAATTTGTGATAGATCCTTGCCTGTTGAATTGATTGAGTTACTTGTATTGGAATTTGGTGTTATTCTGGGTATGGATTGGTTGGCTGATCATAAAGCTACAATTGATTGTGCATTGAAAAGGATAAAATTTTGACCTGATGGGAAGGAAAAGTTCATTTTTTAAGGGGAGGCTAATAGTCACATATCTGGGTTAGTGTCTGCAGTACACGCAAAGAGATTGATGAGAAAGGGATGTATTGCTTATTTAGCAACAGTGGTTGAGACTATGGGGGTATCCAGAGAGTTAGAACAAATTCCAGTGGTAAAGGAATTTATAAATGTATTCCCATATAATCTTCCAGGACTGCCACCAAAGAGGGAGATTGAATTTGAGATTGAGGTATACCCTGGTACTGATCCTATTTCCATCCCACCATATCGGATGGCACCACCAGAGCTGAAAGAGTTGAAAAAGCAATCGCAGGAATTGTGTGACAAGAATTTCATCCAGCCCAGTAGTTCACCCTGGGGAGCACCAGTGCTATTTTTAAAGAAAAAGGATGGGCCATTAAGAATGTGTATAGATTACGGATAATTGAATAAGGTGATAGTGAAAAATAAGTATCCTTTGCCTAGGATTGATGACTTATTTGATCAATTACAAGGAGCCTGTTTCTTCTCTAAGATAGATCTAAGGTCAAGGTACCATCAGTTGCAGATCAAAGTTGAACACATGGGCACTATGAGTTTTAGTGCTACCATTCAGATTGACAAATGCTCCAGCAACCTTTATGGATATGAAGAACAAGGTATTCAGACCATTTCTAGATAAATTCATCATTATCTTCATTGATGACATTTTGGTGTATTCCAGGAGCAAAGAGGAACATGAAGAACATCTCAGAATCACATTGCAATTATTGCGGGATAATCAGTTGTATGCAAAATTTTCTAAATGTAAATTCTGGTTGACAGAGGTGATATTTCTGGGACATTTTATTAGCAGAGATGGGATAAATGTGGATCCACAAAAAGTTGAAGCAGTTGCAAATTGGCCACGTGCCACCATAGTCACTGAGATCAGGAGTTTCCTGGGAATGGCAGGGTATTATCGCAGATTTGTTAAAGACTTTTCCATAATTGCTGAACCAATGACAAAGTTGACCCAGAAACGGGTGAAATTTCAGTGGAATGATGAATGTGAAAAGAGTTTCCAAACTCTTCAGACCAATTTGACCACTGCACTAGTGTTGACACTTCCTACCAAGGCAAGCATTTTTGCTATATACTGTGATGCTTTGAGGATTGGATTGGGTTATGTTCTGATGCAGGATAAGAAAGTGATTGCTTATGCTTCCCGCCAATTGAAGAAACATGAAGTGAACTACCCCATCCATGATTTGGAAATGGCAGCAGTGATCTTTGCCTTAAAAATATGGAGACATTACTTATATGGGGTGAGATGTGAAATTTACACTGATCATAAAAGCTTACAATACATCTTACAATAGAAAGAATTCAATTTGAGGCAAAGGAGATGGGTCGAATTGCTAAAACACTATGATTGTCAAATTCTGTATCATTCGGGAAAAAGCAAATATGGTGGCAAATGCACTAAGTAGAAAATCTATGGGAAGCTTATCACATGTGACTATTACAAAAAGATCATTGGTACAAGAATTAAGGGAGTTGATGGCAAAAGGTTTGACCTTAGTCTTGGAATCATAGGGGTAAGAAACAGTATTGATAGCCCAGTTCCAGGTGAAATCCTTATTTTTAGATGAGATAAAGAACTCCCAGAATGAAGATCCACAGTGTGTCAAGATCAAAGACTTGGTTCAAAATGGTAAAGCTCCTGACTTTTCTGTTGAGGCAGATGTGTTAAAATGTAAGGGGCGATTGTGTGTTCCTGATGTTAAAGGGTACAAAGAACAGATTATGAAGGAAATTCATTATTCTGCTTATATAGTGCATCCAGGGGCAAGAAAGATGTACTAGGACTTGAAAGAACTTTACTGGTGGCTAAACATGAAGGGTGATATAGCAAAGTTTGTTTCAAAGTGCTTAGCCTGTCAGAAGGTGAAATTTGAACATCGTAAACCTTCAGGTTTGCTTCAAGAAATTCAACTACCATAGTGGAAATGGGACCAAGTAACTATGGATTTTGTGGTAGGTTTGCCAAGAAGTCAGAAAGGGTATTATTCAGTATGGATGATAGTGGACAGATTGACTAAGTCAGCTCATTTCTTAAAAGTAAAAACAACATACACAGCTGCACAGTATGCACAACTCTATGTGGATAAAATTGTACAGTTGCATGGGATTCCAATAGTGATCTTATCTGATAGAGGTACTCAGTTCACCTCCAGGTTTTGGTAGAAATTCCATGAGGTAATGGGTACTACATTGCATTTCAGCACAACATTCCATCCTCAGATAGATGGACAGTCAGAGAGGACTATTTAGACACTGGAGGATATGTTGAGATTGTATGTGCTAGACTTAAAAGGCAGTTGGGATCATTTTCTACCACTGATAGAGTTTGCCTACAACCATAGCTATCATTCTACCATTGGAATGGCACCATATGAGGCTCTCTATGGCAGAAAATGCAGATCACCTGTATGTTGGGTGAAACTGGGAGAAAAGCAGTTAGAGGGACCAGATCTAATTAGAGAGACAATAGAAAAGGTTCCTATTATACAGCAGAGGATAAAGATTGCTTTCAGTAGACAGAAAAGCTATGCAGATCCAAAGAGAAAAGAGGTGCAGTTTGCAGCGGGTGACCAAGTGTTTTTGAAAATCTCTCCTATGAAAGGAGTGATGAGATTTGGAAAGAAAGGCAAATTGTCACCTAGGTACATTGGACCTTTTGAAATTTTGGATCAGATTGGCAATGTTTCATATAGACTAGCTCTTCCTCCGAATATGGGGCATGTACATCCAGTGTTTCACATTCCCATGCTACAGAAATATATAATAGATTCATCCCATATGCTGCAACCCCAGACAATTGAAATTGATGTGTCATTATCTTTTGAGGAAGTCCCCGTACAGATTGTGGATCATCAAATCAGAAAACTTCGGAATAAGAGCATTCCTATGTTTAAAGTACGGTGGCGTAATGTACCTGGGAGAGTGAGGCTAAGATGAAGCACAGATACCCCTACCTATTTGATGTGTCAAGTTTCTATTCCACCCTATAGCTTTAAAGTAAATTCGGGGACAAATTTATTTACAGGGGGGTAGAATGTAACACCTCAGCTTAAACCTAACCTGAACCATTAAGGGGCCAACTAAGGGAAATTTTTCTTGAATTGATTGTTGCGTGATATTGCATGCTTTTGCATGAATTTGAACATATGTGCATGTTTTATGATGTATTATGTGAGTTAAAGAGGTTTAAAGGTTGTTAGGACAAAATCGGGAAAATTTGAGTTTTTGATGAACTGGGGGCAAAATGGTCATTTCACACCCCTTCGAGTTTTTATGGAATTTATATCATATTTGAATGTAGAAAAGAATATTAGGACATGAAAATGATGATATTATGTTTAAATGAATAATTGTTGGAGAATTAAACACGATAGAAAAATAATCCCGGGCAATGCTACTCAATTTGGGATTTCCATTTGAACTAAGGATATTTTAGTCCTTTCCTTTGCGTTATGGAATTATATGGTGTATGCAAGCCTATGGTATCAATTTAGGCTTATCAAAATCTAACCATTGGATCAAAAGATGAAGAAATGGATGGTTGGATAGCTAGGTTTCACCATTTCCATCATAAGCTCAAAGCATAGGATTGCGCCATTTTATTTTTACATAGATTTTTCCCACCACTTCATCATTCATCATCTTCCTTAAGCTATAACACCAACCAACTTTTCTCTTTCCTCCTCCAAAGTTTCGGCCACCATTGATGATAGCCATAACTTGTTGTTTTCTTTATTTTTTTTTTTATGGAAACATGTTAATTCCATCATCCTAAACACAAATATATCCATAGATTCAAAGGAAAAACAAGAAAAATCAAAGAATCAAAGCTTTGAAGTTTTTGAAGAACTTTTAGTGAGTGATTGATTTTGTGATTCTTTTGATTCAAATATGTTCTTAAAATGTTCTTTGACGTTTAATATCGTTCAAAACATGTTTTGGACGGAAGGAATTCAAAAAGTTGAATGGAAACCCTAATAGGAAGAACTTTGAATCAAAGTGTTGTTTTGATGAATTATTTTATTCAAATGATGTTTATTTGATGTGTTTAACATGAATTAGTAGTTAAATGATGGAAACAAATTCATTTGAATGGAGAACTATGTTGGCCGAACCATACGATGTTGAAATATGGATTTGTACTTTGGTGTTTTATAGGTTTAAATGATGGAATGGTGTATATTTGATGTATATGTAATGAATTAATGGTTAAATGATGAAAATAAATTCATTTGAAAGGAATCTAATTTTGGCCGAATGTATTGATGTGTGAAGGATGATTTGTATTTGATGTTTAATAGGTGTAAATGATTGAATGTTATGTAATTTATGTATATTAATGTTGTATGATTGAATGGCATTGAAAAATGGATGAATGGAATGAATTTCATATTGGTGGAACAATATTGAGTTTGTTAGTTTAATGTGTTAGGCTAATGTGATTAGGAAGGAAGTGTTTGAATATGGTTAAGTGATGAAAATGATGGAAATGTATAAGATTAGATGTGTAAAAGATGATTGATATGAGTACTTGAAAGGTAAACTTGAATATGGTGTATGTTTGATATGAAATGTTGAGCAAAGTGCATATGGGTTCTTAATATAGTATATAAGTAATGAATAAGCAAAATGTGAGTTAAATATAGTGACAGATTGTGTTTATGGCATAAAGGATTGAAAATAGGGTTAATTGTGCAATGTGAGGTTTATAGTGCATACAGTGTATGCTTAATGTTTGTTTATGTGAATAATATGTTTTGTGATGTTTTTACATCTTTTCGGAGTGTTATATGTGGTAAATAGGTAAACAGTCAAGTACTCCAGCTCGGAGTGTTGAACGGCAGGCCGATTTGGGCTCGAGAGCAGCATTGGGGGCTAAAGTGGTTTAATTGCATTAAAGGTGAGTCTATATGTATAATCATGCATGATTTGCATCATATATGATATAATATTTCATTTGAGCTAATAAAATAGTTTGATACCCAAAAATACAAACAGTGCATATTGGCCCGTAAATAAGACCGCCGAAATAATAAAAAATGACCTAAACTTTGTTTGGCTATAAAATGAAATCTAGAAAGCCAATTGGGCCACCACTTGACCCAATCTTCTAGTCTTGACCTAAGCTTTAAAATGGTACTTCATGATCCACCTAAATCCTTTGGCAACATAGTTAACCTAAAACTACTCCAAAATCCCAAAATAAACCCGTAACGGCAAGTGTCAATTGTGGCAACGCAACTGGGCCCCTCCGAGCATTTTTTTGACATTACCCAAACTTGTTCTATTTTTCATTATAAATATATATGTGATTGTTCTAAAGCTATATGTGACTTGTTTATGTTATATTGATGGTTATATGGAGACACAACCATATGATATTATAACTGGACAACATCGATGGTGTAGTGAAAATTCCATCTACCGTGTGCACACTGGTATTAAATTAATTCGCCCTTGCTAGAGAGGGTGTAATATTCTCTAGTATTAATTGAACCATGCTAGGGAAGGTGTAATATTCTCTAGTCATAAAGGTTGATCCCCTTTGCGTGTAGTGATTTATGCACTTTATTATTATGCCTATTATAAACAATGCAATTGTACTTGTATATGACTCAATCCTGTTATATCATATGTGTGTTGACTCATACACAGGATATATTTATAAATGGATAATTATATGAATATTTGTTATACTCTATACTTGTTATCTTATATTGATTCTACAGGCCATTATGGGCAACTATGGTAATATGGCATCTACTGCATTTTTATACATATGGATTCACTGAGTATTTTTATACTCACCCCCTTCAGTGGTTATCATTTTCAGGTCTTTAGTGAGTCTCATATTCCATTAGCACCTCCTATCCTCGCCGTGAAATTTTGATACTTGTGACATGTAAATTACAGTCTCAAAAGTATATGTAAATATTTGTATAGTATAGAGGTTCCATGGTACTGTAAACTAAGAAATGGCATGTATATATGTGTGTTTGCATATTTATAGATTTGCATATAATTTACACTATGGATATATATATATATATATATATATATATATATATATATATATATTGAGTTGATATTGGAGATCTAGAGGGATCATTGATGATAGAGATATAGGTATGGGTGATGATATATATTGGAAGTGTTTATTTGCATGTTTTTTAGCTGGGCATAGTCCTTTTATAGAGGAGATGCTGCCCAAATTTTCATTAAATTTTCAAGCTATATTAGAGCTTGTTATTGAATTGCTTGCCATGCCATATAGATAAAGGGGTTCTTTGTGGTACTGGTAGCTTAGGCAACACCCGTACCCTAGGACCGTCACGGCTCCCAGGTTGGGTCATGACATAAGAATTCTTGAACTACTTTGAATAAATAAGCCTTACAACATGGTGATGTCCTGTATGCAATTTCTAATTCATTATCTATGCTAAAGTTAATTGATTCTTTTTCTCTTTCTTTTTTTTTTACTTTTCTTTTTCTTTCATTTTTTTCATCTTTTTTTTTTTTTGCATATTTTTTTTCTCAAATTGGATAAAACATTTAAAATGAAAGGAAGATATAAGAAGAATTCAAACTTTTATTATAAAAGAGAGTACCATCATCTATGGTTACATCAAAATTGTAAGAGAGACCAACAAGGTCGATTACAGGTTCGAAAAAGGAAAAGGAAAAAACAACTCAAAAGACTCTAACTATGACTCAGATTTAGACTTTGACTTGACTCATGACTCAACATAAACTCATGCTTGGACTTAGACTCTAATTTGAATTCAATCTCAGACATGTCAGATTAACTAGGCTTGAATTCCTCCATAAACTATGCTAATTTGGGCTTTTGTTGGTTAATGAGATGGGGTTTGTTTCCACTTACTTTCCTCCTAATCTGAATCTTCATACCTGAAGGGATTGATAATAATTCAAAGGTAAATTGAGTCATCAGATATTGGTCTAGAGGGAAGGATATCTCCAATGTCAATGAGATCTTGGATTATGTGCCTTAAGCTCTTACACATATATGTTTTGTGTCCAGCTCCTTGATGGTACTCACAATATTCATGGGCATTATAGTTTTTGGGTAAAGGGTTAGGAGGTTTCTTTGATTCTAAAGGTATGACCAGTTTAAATTCCAAAGCCTTCATGTAAACGAAGCTCAAGGGAACACCTAAGTCCGTGAATTAACTCTTAAGGGGCCGACTCTTCTATTTGGTAGAGGTAATGAAAATAGAGGTGTTATTCTGCCTGTATCTTTTCTCTATCATGTGGCCTTTTTCTAACACAATAGTGTTGCATTTCATAGATATTTCCATGGGTGACTGGGTGAAGGTTTCCTTACCTTAAAAAGAATTCAAGAAAAAGGAAGGGTTGTGATTGGTTAAGTTAACTTATGGTGTAGTTGAAGAGCTTGGATTAGCTAGTTTGGTCATGGTTTGATTCATTGAATTCATGTCATCAATCTAGGAATTTAGGGCTTTGGTAACATAGGTCAGTGCATTATGGAAACTGGTCTATTGAGCAATCAGGGCTTTAAAAAAAGTCGACTTATTAAGCGATCAATCTTTCATTGAATCTAGCTTGTTAAGTGATTAAGGCCTCGTTGAAGCGGATTTGTTGAGCACTAAGGGCAGAATTGAGCATGGCTTCAAAATTCTCCTATTGCTTTTTGATGAGGGTGGTAAGGAGTGTGGTCATGGCATTTTTGTCGATTGGGTTTGCCATTGGTACCATAAAATAAGGAAAAAGGTGAGTATATGGAAAAGAGAACATAACTTTGTTCTAGGTTGGTCATAGGAAAAAGGAACCTAACTCTATTCTAAGTTGGTTTAAAAAAAAAATACCTAACTCTGCTCTAGGTTGGTTATAGGAAAAGGGAACCTAACTCTGTTCTAGGTTTGTTTAAAAAAAGAGAAAACCTAACTCTGCTATAGGTTGGTTATAGGAAAAGGGAACCTAAATATGTTATAGGTTGGTTTAAAAAATGAGAAAACCAAATGGATTTAGGCTTTGAAGAGATAATGGTGACAAAAGATTTTGGGCTTTAGAGAGATAATGGTGCCAAATGGGTTTTGGACTTTGGAGATATCTTAGTACTGAATGGTTTTAGGTTTTGGAGAGATAATGGTGCCGAATGATTTTAGGCTTTAAAGAGATAATTGTGTCAAATGGTTTTGGGGTTTAGGTTTTAATGGTGCCAAATGTTTTTGGGCCTTAGGTTTTTCTTGATGGTGCTTGGGCCATATGGTTTTGGACTCAAGGATGCCTATTAGCCAAATGGTTCTGGGCTTAGGGTAGTGGTGATGGTGTTTGAGCCAAATGTTTTGGGTTTAAGATAATGGTGATGATGGTTGAAGCTAATGGACCTTGGGTCCATTTGGGTGAGATGTGTTTAAAGCTAATGGGCCTTGGATCCATTTGAGTAAGAGGTATTTGAGGTTAATATGCCTTGGGTCCATTTATTTGTGTAATACCCTAGAAAGTTATTACTCATATGCATAAATTAATTCTCAGTATGTGGTCTTTTAGTCGTGAAATGATGGGAAATAATTTTAGTGACACAGTTAGAAAGCAAACTTGAAACTTTTTTGAAAACTGACGGTATCGGGAACACTGCCGAAAAATTAGCAGTCCGGTAAAATAGAAGAATTTCTGAAGTTGACTTGGGGGTAAAAGATGACCATAATTTATGTTTTATTTTGGTAAAAATAAAGAAGTGAAAATCATTTAGGAACACTGAAAAAGTAAGTAATGGCATGTTTGTAAATAAATGGAAATTCAAGGTGAATAGTGGAAAGTGGTCGGTCGGGGTTACAGAATGACTCCATAACCATTTTTATAAATAAGTATAAATTAAAATAAGCCCATTCACTTCCCACTATGATATTTAAATCCTAACAGAATTATCAGAATAAATTATAGAAGATTTAAGGACCAAAGTGTAAAGGATGGAAGTTTGAGGGTTTAGTTGAAATTTTCGATTATGATTTTTTCTATTTATTTTGCCTTAGGAAAACTGTTCTTCATTTCCTTCTTCTTCTTCTTTGGAGCCGAACCTATTTCTTACCATTTCCATCTTCATTTCTTCTTATTTCTTATAGATTACTAAAGAAAATTGATAGCAAAATAGTAAATCAACCTACATAAATCCATTTCCATCCTTAATTTGTTGATTGGAGAAAAGGATTTGGAGGAATAAATCAAGAGAGCATTCAGCCACCTGGTGACTTAGAGGTAAGAATGTTGTTTTGTTTGGTTTGATTGATGATTTAGAGTTTATTTAGGTTCAATTGAATGGGTATGATAGTTAATTGCACCAATTTATCCAAATTGATTGAAATCCCTAATTTGAATGGTTAAATTGAAGTTGTAAGATGTGATTTGTTGAATTAGTGTTTGTATTGGTTAAATGATGTTAGAAATGGTTAATTGGATGTGATTAGGTAACTAATTGATGGATTAATTGATCTAGAATTGAAGATTGAATCAAGTTGAATTTCAAAGTGAGCTATTTTGGGAATTCGGTTGAATTGGTGAATTTGGCTTGTGCATTGGCTATTTGGAGGCTTAGGTGAGTTTACATTGCATCTTTTGACATGTTTATACCATTGAATTATTTAATTGAAACCTATGGAAAAACTACCTTAGTGGTCGAACCCTAATGTACTACTCATACCTATGTTTTTGCTTGATTTTCTTTGATATTTCCTTGCCTATTTGATCCATTTTAACATTGTTTAATTGTGTTTCTTTGATACCTATACTTTGTATTGCAATGAGGTTTGTTGTTGATTTGATTGGGCAAATCAAATTTGCATCAAAACCTAACCTATTGGCTTGGCATTGTATGCCCACCAAGTGTTTGATGAAATGCCTAGTTCATTTGCCATTGGCCTATTGGTTTACATGCCATAGACCTACCAATTGAATGCCATTATCGCCAATGACATTGGCATGCCAATTGACCTACCATTTTCGGCCACCGAACCAACTTTTGTTACATGCCTTTCCTTATTGCTAAACCCTCTATTATTGATTGTATATTGCATATGGCATTGCCATTGAGTATGTTAAATACTATATTGATTGATACTGAACTGAATATTATTTGGATTGACTGTTATCTAGATGCCATTGTTGCTTATTGTATCCCTCGTTATTGACCTTGATATGGTTTGGCAAAACTATTGATTCAACAGAATAGTGGGGAAATACTGTCAACCTTGTGCACATTGTATTATTGATACCCTAGCTAGGAGGGGTTATGGTCCTGGCCATAGGGCCTAATCATCCTTATGCTCATTGATACTAGAGACCTATATGGTCCATATTGACTGATTGGAGATTGTATGATTTCTTTTCATCAAGTCCATCCCATTATCTGTCTTTCCATATGTAACCTAGCCTATATGATAATCTTTGACTTTACTGTATCCTGACATTTATTCTGTATACTGTTATCTCATTGACTGATACCTTTATTTTACTGATGCCTATTATTTATTGTGATGCATGTAAATTCACTAAGTATCATTTATACTCACCGTTTAATTGTTTACCCATTTCAGGAGAGGAGTAGGCTGCAGATTCCTGTCTTCTGTCATCCCAGTAAATCTGCCACAGTCCTTGATGTATATTTTCTGGATTTTGATATATTATGTATATTTATTTTGGTGTTCATTATCTAGTTGCTCCATGGGTTTCTATTGGGTTAGCTAGGGGATGAACATTGTATATGATGCTTAATGATATATTGAGTATATGATGATACATGATATGGTAAATTGAATGGTTACAGCCAATTGCAGAATGATTATAGAATGTATGACAGGTTAACAGAATGACTGGTAATTAATTTATATGAATAATATGTATTGAGGTTTATAGATGATTCATGTGATACTAGTTCTATGGGTGCCGGTCGCCATTGGCATCTCCCGTGCCCTAGGACCATTGTGGTCTGGGAAACCGGATCGTGACAGAGGTGGTATCAGAGCACTGGGTTTACAGAATGTGAATCTAGGTTACAGATGAATAGTGACTGTATTACAGAGGAATAGTGACTAAGTACAGAATGGGGTAGAATTAGGTATACCATGGAGTATAGGATTTCCTTTGTCATCCTTTGCTGTTATCGTCTATTATATGTTGTTATTCTACGTTTTTACTGTATTCTAAGACTATTTTTGTATTTATCGATAGATTACAGAGATGTTTGACAGTAGAGACAGAGATACTAGAGAGGATGAGGTTCCCTCTAATGAGTCCCTAGTGAGGGAGATTAGTGTATCAAAGGGTCCGTCTCGATCCCGACGGACTTCAGATGACTCATAGATGGGAGATAAGCCATGGAGGGTAGAGATGATGAGAGGTTTGAAGGAGTTGAGGAGGGAGATGGCTGAGATTAGAAGGGAGAGTGTAACACCTCATTCTAAACCTAACCTAAACCATTAAAGTCCATTAAAGGGCAATTAGGGGGGAAAATTTTTCTTTCTTTTGCATTGAATAATGGCATGTTTTTATGCATGAAATTGATGGTTATGCATGTTATATGAATAGATTTTAGGCATAGAAGTGAATTAAAGGTTGTTAGGACAAAATCGGGAAATTTTGAAATTTTTGTGAACTGGGGGCAAAATGGTCATTTTACAACCCCTTTGGATTTTAATAAATTTAGCATTATAAATGAAGAAAGAAAGGAAAATAAGTGAATGTGAATGGCATTATTAAGTTTATTTGAATAATATACGGAAAAATAAATCCGGTTGAAAACAATTCTAGTTAAGCTGCTCAATTGAGGTGCTTGAGGTGCTTCGGTTGCACTAAGGGCATTTTGGTCTTTTCCTTTATGATATGGGATTATAGAATGTGTGCAACCTTATGGTATTAGTTTAGGCTTGATTAAATCCAACCATTGGATTAAATGATGGAAAAATGGACGGTTGGATCAATAGGATGTACATTTGCTATCATAAGCCAAATGCATTAGATTTTTGCCTTTGGTTTTTGGATTTGGTGTGGCAAATGTATAAGGCAGCCACCTTTCTTGACTTTGGATGGACAAATAGCATTAAAGTAAGGAAAATGGATGGTTGGATGGCTAAGTTTCACCAAAGTTACCATAAACCTAAACCATTGGATCATTTTTTGATATTTTTAATAGATTTTTACCACCACTTCTTATTGTCTTCTTCATCCTTATGAAAAACTGCAGCAACTCCATTAAAAGGCCTTGAAAGTTTTGGCCATCACACCATATTCCCATTTCTTATAGTTTTCTTTCATGTTTTTATGGAATTAGATAGTATCCATCATTTTAAACACCTTTATAACTATTAGATCAAAGGAAAAACTCATTTGGACAACAAATTAATCCAAAGAAGATTTTGAAGAACTTTTGGTAAGTTGTTGGTTTTGGAGTTCTTTTGATTTAGTAATGTTCATATGATGTTTCTTGTTAATATTTATGGATTAGAATTCATTTTGTATGGTTGAAATGCAAAATA